>LOJH01033052.1:4764-16385 GCA_001685095.1 Ellobius talpinus | reverse complement strand
CTACAAGAGTTAGTTCCAGGACAGGCACCAAAGCTACAGAGAAACCCTGTCTCGCGGTGGGGGGAGGGGGGGAAGGTAGAAATGATTTGTACATATCTCTACCCCCCCACACACAAATGCAGCACTATATTAAAAGAAATCCTTAGCATATCTAAAAAGCATTCTAGTAAATGTTGAGCTAAGTGGACAATTTCACTGAGAAGGCATTTGAGGATTACCCAGACCCGAGCACTTTTACTGTTGTTGTTCTGAAAGAAGTTTTTTCGTTTGCTTGTTTGTTTTGTTTTCCTGTCACCAATAACACTCAACCACGCTCTAAAGGAGACATCACTTAAGTAGGAGTCCACAGTGAGCAATAGTAGCCCAGCCAGACAAAATGTGGACCACCTAAAGAGATATCCTAAAGAAACTACTTAAGAATTCGAGTAGTTTCAGTTAATAGGTAAATTTGATCCTAACATATATAATAGATTCTCATAAATATTGTAAAGACAAACTGTTACAAGGCTGGCACAGTGTTGCATGCCTTTAATCCCAGCTTACTTAGGACAAAGGCAGAACTATGCAAGTTCAAGGCAGGCTTGAACTTGTACGGAGTTCCAGGTCAGCTAAGGCTACATAGAGAGACCCTGTCTCAAAAAATAAAAGAGAAAAAGAAAAAAGAAAAACTAACAAACAAAAGAGGTAAGCATAAATTTTTAAAAGTAATTGAAATTAAATTGATTATAAATCAAAACTGCTCATTGAAAACATACAGTGGTGGCACACACTCTTAATCCCTAGCACTCAGAAGGCAGAAGCAAGTGGATATCTGAGTTCAAGGACAGCTTGGTCTATAGAATGAGTTCCAGAACAGCCAGGGCAACACAGAGAAACTGTCCCAAAAAGCAAAAAATAAATGAATGAATGAATGAATAAATAAGGAATACATACAGGTAGCCTTATAAGGACGGAACAAGTTGTTACAGTTAGGAATATATATGCATATATACAAGCAAGAATAATTAGTGGGAAAAGGAGGCCATGAATTTGAAGATTGGAGAGGAATACATAAGAGGGTTTGAAAGGAGGAAAGAAAAGAATACATAAAAGGGTTTGAAGGGAGAAATGCTATAATTGAATTTAATATAAAAGATTGTTAATGGTGTCTAAAGAGAAAATAAAATGAGATGATATTTACCAAGGTCTGTTTCTTTAGCAGTGGAGCATCCCCATCAAATACAAAAATAGGGCGAATACGAAAAAATAACAGCTTGCAGAGCCGATGGAACAATGTGAGAAGATGAGCATTTTCTATTGCGTTCCCATGGCGATCTCGGGCTCCTTTAAGTGCTTGGTTTAGCCAAATGCTAATATCTGGGAGAACCAGTAAAGGAAAACAGTGTGGAATTTCCAACTTCATCCTCAAAGTTTCAATATCCAAGACATGATACCAACAAACATATATCACCATTTATATGAAGTTGAATGATACCTGGCCATGATAGCATCTACCCAAAGCCAGCTAGCTTTTCTTTGGTTCCTTATTACTTTCCACACACTGAATTTTAAAATCATAGGCAGATCCACACCTTCAAAAGTCTAATGGCAAAGACAGCTTCTTTAGAGTCCCAATTTAAATTTAAACATTACACATGCGCGCGCGCGCACACACACACACATGTATGTGCGATGACATGAAAGCAGAAGGGAAGCATTTGGGAGGGAACGATGGGTAGAAAGTGGGAAGAGGATCTGGGGAAGGTAAATACGGACAAAGCACAGTGATAAACGTATGACTATGTCAAAGAAACCTGCTATTTTTAATGCCAACTAAAATAAAAAATATTTAGAAAGGTTTTTAGGATGAAACTGCCTTCTTTGAATAGAAAGTCTTCCTACTAAGCCTGGAGACAGAGCACAGTACCTACAGTTAGTATGCACAAAGCCCTGACTTCAGCTATCAACACTGCTACAGCAAACAAGCTAAGCAAGTGTGGTGACAAGCAACTGTAATCCCATGACTCGGGAGGACTGTGGGCTACAGGCTAGCCGGGACTACAGGGCAAGTGAGGGTCTGCCTAAAAACAAAACAGAACAATGAACAAAGAACTAATACTGCCCAAAGAATGTTAGGAAACTCTTACAAGCTTCTGGAGGACAACTTGAAGATTCACAGCAGAAAAAAAAAGTTAAAAATTGTATTCTGTTTTTTTCTCTAAGAATTCCATTTCCATACATTTATGTAACATGTATCTAAGTTATTCTATTACTAATGAAAACTCAGGGGTCGGATAATACAGTATGAGTCTGGTAGATGCAAAAGCCTTGGAGAAAAGCCCAGCCAACCCTCCTCTCTACTTTTCCAAGACCCATAAAAGTCCTCAAAACTCCTAAGCCTCTTTCCTCCGTGTCCCTCTGTCCTCTCCCCTCAACTGACTCTGCCAAGAAAAAAAAACCTCTGTGGTTTATTCTGGAGCATGGATTCCATTCTCTGACTCAATGTTCAGTTTATTGATAGTTTCAGGCAACAGAGTGGGAAAAAAATCTCCCTCAACATGTCCCCCTTTTTGTCTAATTAAAAAGGAAAGGTTTTAACTCTAATATAATAAAACTACATGCAATAAGAGCAATTATCAGGTATTGTATAAATAAAAGGTGCAAGTATTAACTTTAATAAAGTAAAACTATATACAATAAGAAGTTTTCAAGTAAGAATGCCAATCACAATGTCCAGACCATTTGTATTTGGCAAACTCAGAGAAAATATTCTATTTTCTATCCTCTCCTAATGAGTAAAGTTTTGTACCTAATTTACTTTCTATTATAACTAAGGAAAACTGTAACTACAACTATCTAGTCTCAACTGCATCAGAGACCTAAGAAGGATATAATATTACCTGAGTAAACAGGAAGTGCAGAGCAAGTAACATCCAAAACTATAGAAACAACAGAGACATCTGGCTGCCTGAACAATCACCCTAAGATTCCTCTCCAACATTAGAGCATCCATCTTCAGTCTATAGACCTAGAATATCTGACAGACTGTTATGTGAAGCAAGAAATTTTGAAGGATTGTCCTACCTTGTTTGGGCAAAGTTTGGCAGTCACTTTCTTTGGTGTCCTTTCTGCCCAATTTGGAGAGCATAGTGTCAGCCGTCAAGGCAAGGGCAGTTTCTTTGCCCAGTGGCTAACTTTACCACCAATAAAAACAAACTCCATATGGTGGTTGTTTGCTGCCGATCATCCTTTTTCTAAGTAAACTGGTGCTTCCAGGAGCAGACGTGTCTCACTGTCATGAAGAGCCAAGACATCTTCTATGTATATAGGCTGGCTTAATTCAGCACTTCCTTCTACAATGTAATGTCTCTCAGCAACTGTCCTTCGCTGTTCATTAACATTCAAAAAATTCAAAGTCAACAAAGCACCATACAGGACTCAGATGTCCCATGTATTTACCATCTTTATGTGACTATATATATATATATATATATATATATATATATCTTTACTCTCTTTGGAGACTTTAGCATTTTTAAACTATTTATAATTCTCTATGCCCCATTTTTTTTAGCATCTAAGCATATTTTTAAATATACCATACCTTTCTAAGGTTTTCTGTGTCTGGGCCTGGCTTTACTAACCTCCTGTAGCATTCTCTGACCCTGTGAGACAAATCTTGTTTTTTTTCCCCTTGGTTATTTGAAACAGGGTTTCTCTGTGCAATTTTGGAGCCTGTCCTCGAACTCAGAGATCTGTCTGCCTCTGCCTCCAGAGTGCTGGGATTAAAGGCATGTGCCCCCATTGTCCAGCTGTGAGACAAATCTTCAACTGCCATGTCAGCCACCATACTGCTCAGCTTAGTGCATGGCACTGGCTCCAGCCTGCAGGCATCAACGGAGCTGCATCTCTGTACGCCACCAAGTACCAGCCCATCTGAGAGACTGCAGGACTAGGAAGCTGTGTTTGGCTCCCTGTTTGTGTTTGAAGCTATATATATATATATATATGGCTTTCTCAGATCCTATGTGGAAATACATGTCTGACAGTAGGCATCATATGTATATTACAATGTATATTAATAATCTAAATTATTCTATTATTAATAAAAACTTGGGAGTCAGATAGCACAGTATGAGCCTGGTAGATCCAAAAGGTGATGGAGAAAAGCCCAGTCAACCCTCCTCTCTGCTTTTCCAAGATCCAAAATAAGCCTGCAAACTCCTAAACCCTTCTCCCTCCCTGCGTCACGCTCTCCGCATCTGAGTCGGCCAAAGAGGTCTATGGTTTATTCTGCTCAGCTCAGTGCTGATTCTATCCTCTGAATCAAGGTTGATTTTATTGACAGTTTCAGGGGACAGGGCGAATAAATCTCCTACAACACATTTATCCTCAAGAAATTCTCATGGATCTACAATAAGATGCTTGAATTTAACAATAAAATATAAAAAGGTTTGAAAGCTTTGCCATGGGTCAGTGCTCAAAGCTCAATTACAATGTGCTGAGTTCCCAGGATAGCATGTTCTTAGGAGGTTCAAAACATGTTTAATGATTAAAAATAATTACAAAGCACTACTAGAGGAAAGTTACTAAACTAAATAAAAACTAAACAGTGTAATTCTCTCTATAATCCAAGTCGTTTGTTAAATGCAGAAACTGCATGCATTTAACTGGCCAGACACCAGCCATATTAAGGACAGCAACATTTCCCAAAACAAGTTATTATGGTTTCTTGTAGTTTTCTCACTATTTTGACGCTTTTAAAAGACGCCTTTTTAAAAAAAAAAAATGTACTTTGCATTTGTTCCTAAGCATGAAACAGCTTCCTGCTTGATTTCCTGTTCTTTGCCAGTTCCTGTACCTCACCATTAGAGAGCTTCTCTGCCAGGACCTTTCCTAGGTCTACTTCTTCCCTTTGCACCACTTGCAGAGGCTACATCAAACCTACTAAACCCTGCACATGTGTCTCCAAGACTATCGGCAGCAGTTTGTCCTTATCACCTGGCTGACATCGACCCGACTCCTTGCAGGCATTTCAGATTCAAACTCCATGCCTTCTCCACTGAGCTGCTTGTCCCCCACCTCAGTGAATTTCTATTTCACTGGGCTTACGTTCTGGGTATCAATTCTTGTATCCTCATCCAACCAGTAAGAGACCCTACCAGTTCTACCTTGCAGGCACATCCAACCTTGAATATTGCACCCTTATGTTATTATCTACAAAGTTTGTGCCTAAAACCAGTGCAATCAAGCTACAAAAAAGAAAAAGAATTACAAAACCTTCAAAATATTTTAAGTAGTTTTCAGATTTTGTGTTTGGCTACACTCATCAGCTATTATAGGTACATGTGGCCTGTAGGCCGCAGGTTTGCTATACCTGGAAGTACGATGAGGTTTGCCAATAAATCTTTTTAACAAGAGCCTTTTGATGCTTCAAAATCTATAAATGATCTGCTTTGTGCTCATCTCTCTTGTCACATTTTAGGCTCCTACACTCCTAATATTATAAACCACACCGCTCCTTTCTACCACCAAAGACTTCTCCCATGGCAACCTCACTGTGTCCTATTGAATCTCAAACCATGTGACATTTTCCTGGCCTCAATTAACACTTCCAGATATACATCTCTATGAGATAGATGGATTATTAAATTCATCTAACACTGAACAAAGTGTGTACACTCACTGAGTATACCGCCCAGTAGGGGGAGCACCAAGCCTGTGAGCAACCTTGCTTGTGTAAACGGCTTCTGTTTGCAATATACTCCTTCCATAAGGTCTGACATATCGCAGAAAGTGTGCATCATTTTTAAAAAATCTGAATGTTTTTAAATTAATGTACATTGTCTATCATTCACTACCACCAAAGTTACTCGTGGAATTTGTGTATTAGGACAATATACTGAGTTTGGGTTTCTAATGCTGTGACAAAACATCATGACCAAAAGCAAGTAGTGGAGGAAAAGGAATATTTGGCTTATGTTTTCACATCACAGTCCATCACTGAGGGAGGTCAGGGCAGTAACTCAAACAGGGCAGGAATCTGGAGGTAAAAGCTGATGCAAAGGCCACAGAAGGATGCTGCTTATTGGCTTGCTCCTCACGGCTTGCTCAATCTGCAACCCAGGACCACCAATCCAAGGGTGGTACCACCCTACAATGGGCTGGGCTCTCCCCCATTAATCACTAATTAATAATCACTAATTAAGAAAATGCCCTTCAGTCTTGTCTGATCACTTCCTTGGGTGGTGGGGGTTGTTCAAGATAGGGTTTTTCTCTGTTGGCCTGACTCTCCTGGAACTCACTCTGTAGACCAGGCTAGCCTTGAACTCAGGGATTCACCTGCCTCTGCCTCCCAAGTGCTGGAATTAAAGGTGTGTGCCACCACCACTGGCTAGTCTTGCCTGATGTTTTGGAGGTATTTTCTCAATTGAAGTTCCCTCCACTCAGATGACTCTCGTGCCAAATTGATTTTAAGAAAAAAAAAGATATTAGCATATTTATCCCCATATATTAGAGTGCTCCCATGTACGAAGCAAATCCAAGACCCTAGGGAGATATGTCAAACATTACATTTGTGAAGGAGACAAACACACCCCCATGTCTGAGATGCACACATTCTAACAGGATGAAAGACAATAAAATAATTGGCATGTTCAGTAAGTGCCAAGAAATAACAAGAATGGCTGAGGGTTTGGCCCTTTAGTTACAAAAGACTCCAGAATAGGGCTGGCATGAACAAAAGGTGCAGGNGGGGGGAAGCAACGAGTACAAATGGCCTAGGGCAGATGTCTGTGTGGTAGAGGTGGGGGTGGAAGGTGATGTACGAGGTACAATATACACATCTGAGCAGTTTCCAGAACGTGACTTAAGACCTGATGAGACGTAGAGAATCAGCTACAAGGAAAGTAGTTTTAACTAAGTTACGACAGTACACACGTTGTATGGATAGCGATGGCATGTCACAGTGTCACAAACACAAGTGATCAGGTCCTGGATACACCCTAGAGGAAGGGTTCCACATGTTCTGAATTGCTCTAAAGAACTGCTTCTGCTTGGTCCGTTTCGGCTTGCTGCACTGCCGTACAGGTCTAAAGAAGTTTCTACACAGGGGACCACTTTTGACTTTAGAATTGAGAAAACACAACTTCGGAGTTAAGATAGTTCTTAACTCCGTCAAGATAGTTCTTAACTCCGTCATCTATGAGTCTAGGACCTTACAGCCTGAGGAGAGGTTAAACCCCTTACTCCTGAAACACTAAATCTCACGGAAGTGATCCCTTTCCACATGTAAACTAGTTGTGGTTTTTACCATTTCTCAGGGAGGGCTGAAAGTCCCCACATAAAATTCTCGGTGAAAAACAATCACATAAAAATCAGACAGGCTGAAAGTATTTTCACAATTTGATTCATTAAACTTCAACACAGATGGAACAAATTTACATTCCCCAAGGGCAAGTACAGTCTGAAGCAAAGCCCAAACTTGCTTTAGAGTTGAAACTCAAAGGCCCAATGACATTTGAGAACTTTTGTTCTTTTGGGAATTCTCTTGTCCTGAAGTTAGGTGACTTTTAAGACTAAGTTAATCCAGATCGGTATGTGTTCAGAGGGGGCATTATCTCCCCAATACAAGCAATGCATTAACAGATGTTAAAGTCTGTAATGGAAAAAAACCAAACTGTTGTTTCTTCATTTTTCACCCAGACATAAACTGTTTAAATAAGACACTCAGCTATCCACGTGGTCCAAAAGCCAATTTATTTGGAAGAGTACGTAAATTACAAGCCTAAGATAATCATGGATGAGTTCTTTATTAGCAAACAAATAACACCTAAATTTCAGGTATCAGGATTCTCATGGTGAAATATAAAAAAATTACAGAAGTAATCATATTATGACCGGACACATATGTGGTTGTATGCAGAATCTTTCTCAATTTTCTTTAGATAAATGACCCGTTCTTTCAGAAAAGCTTAATAACCTCACAAAAAATGATTTCACATCCTGAACGGGACTCAGCCATTTTACAGGTAATTTACTCAGTTTACTTTTCCTCTGACATCCCTGAATGTTAGGATGCTGCCCTTCCTAATCCTTTAAAGGTGATGGAACAGAAAATAACCTAAAACCTTGATGGCGTTACCAGTAGTACTTTTTCTAAACAATGGGCAAGGAACTATGGGGCCTCACACATCCTAAAAAAGCGCTCTACCGCTATAAGGTGAAACCCTCGATGAGAATTTAAGAATTCCCCCTCACTACAAATTGCCCTTTCTAATAATTCAAAAATCTTTAAACTGCAGTGATACCGAGAAGCCACTAGGGTGCGACACAGCACATGTGCTTTACAAAGTTCTTCAAGTTACCCAACTTCCTGTCCCCTGGGTAAAAACTTTTAAGACGGTTTTATTAAATTTTGTCGTTGGTGTATTTGACATAAAACGTTATCCTTCCAATATTACATGTTCTCCATTAATTATAAGCTGGGCACACAGCGGAGAACTGGCTCATCAGGTAATGGCTTCTTTGCTGCACTTTGCAGAATGATTTGGCATGCCTTCCCTACACACACGCGAGCGCGTGTCCAGCAATTTGTTTACAAGTGTTTCTAGTTCTCATTAAGAAAATAGCGTAAAGGTACCTCCAGCTTCTGAGACGAAAGAGGCACTGTCAAAGGGGTCGTGGAAAAGGCAAACGAAAACTTCAAAACTAGCATCACATTTTCAAAGTGGCAAAAAATAATAAAACTACAAAGACGCAAAACCAGCTAAACATACACGGAAACATGACAGGGGCTGACGGAAACTAATTCACTAGGCACCACACTAATTTCTCATTCCAAAAAATGAGTTAACTATGCAAAAGAACGGCAGATCGGAATTCTCTCCACGCTGACCTCCCGCCCCGCACAAAATAACTTCTAAACTTTACAACGCTGCAGAGCCGGCCGCTCTTCCAACTTCATCCTTTAAATCTCCCGATTCTCCAAGGCAACCGTGTACCTACTCCGCAGGGAGCACCGAAGCATAGGAGGCACAGA
The DNA here is from genome assembly GCA_001685095.1 of Ellobius talpinus. Taxonomy (NCBI): domain Eukaryota; kingdom Metazoa; phylum Chordata; class Mammalia; order Rodentia; family Cricetidae; genus Ellobius; species Ellobius talpinus. The sequence continues at coordinate 7,366 of LOJH01033052.1, read as the reverse complement.
CTGACCCTAAAATGAGAGCCGAGCTGCGAGCTGGACAGGCAGACACCCGAGCAATGCCCGGCTCCGGTACCCCCAGGAGCCCAGCCCTCCTGCAGTGGCCCGGCCCGCGCCATCGCGCCGCCTGAAGGATACCCACGGCCAGCACCTTGCCCTCCAGCGCCTCCGGGCTGACCCGGCGACCGGAGCACTCCAGCAGCTTCCACAGCCCCTGGACTCCCATGGTGCAGGCCCTTTGCTTCAACTTAGAGAAGGGCGCGCCAGGCACAGGCACAGGGCGCGCCGCTCCGCCCCAGCGGAGCCCATCTCCCTGCAGCCGGAACTCGCCGCGACGCGGATGCGCTGGGACACTTCCGGGGAGGATCTGGCCTCCGAGAAGAAATGCACGGCTTCACCATGGCACGTGGCTGCAGTGGGAGGAGCGGGGACTCCTCAGTCCAAANCGGACATGCAAAACCCACGCGAACTGAAGCCTCTAGGTTTCCGTGTAAGGGAACGCGACGATTGGGAGTCCCGTGTTGACTCGTGACGTATAAATCCTGAGCCAGAGCGCTAGGGATGTCAGTGCAGAGTTGGAATTAATTGTTAATTCATTGCATCTGTTCGGCCGTCTGTTAGGCGTAAAAGACAATTGCACGTTGGCTTTTTCAGTGGAGTCCCTTTGTGCGTCTTCAATTTCAGTCCCTCCACGGTCCATCTAGCTTTGCAGACTTGATGCTAAGGATTGGGTTAGACTAGAAAAGAACAGAAGGATAAGTATTTCCTTGATGTTTTTAAATGTAAATATTTGCACAACGTGCAGTAACTAGGTGTCATTGAATTACCTGCAGCATCTGAAACTTCGAGTTCCACAGCTTGTGGTCAGAAATGACTTTAGGCGGAGTAAGTTCCACGAAAGACCCGCCACGCTTATGCTAACTCAAATTCAGCCTTGTGCCTTATAGTGATTGATTAGCTCTGCAGAGATCATGTTTCTTCAGAACGTCTGTTCTGTCATCTGTAAGCAGGATTTTATGGATCAGAAGTCATCTGTGCAAAGCACTTAGCATTTAGCATACAGTTGTTCAAATCTGATGCAGTATTGAAATTACATTCAATCCCAGTAATAATCTTGATATGAAAGGACACATGGCCAAACATAGTGTCATAAACATCTGGGAGACAGGCAGAGATAGCATAAATTCAAAACCTACAAAGGGCTTGTCCAAGGAAAAAAAAGGCACGCCGGGTGGTGGTGGTGCATGCCTTTAATCCCAGCACTTGGGAGGCAGAGGCTGGAGGATCTTTGTGAGTTCGAGGCCAGCCTGCTCTACAAGAGCTAGTTCCAGGACAGGCTACAGAGAAACCCTGTTTTGAAGGGGGGGGAAAGGCACGGATAGAATGGATAGAAGCAGATAATTTCTTACAAGAACCATTTGCAGAAGTCTTATCAGGAATCAGGTTTCAGCAAAACAAAACCTATCTATGTCCAAATAGATGATTTATAATAGCCATATTTACTTTTCTTAGTCTCAGCTTATTTTTCCACTGGGCTTTTAGCATTTCCTCAATGTGTAAAATTATGAATTTTGTATTTTAGTACAGTTGTATTATACTGAGGGCAATATAATTGCCTGTTTAGTTTTAACTACCTCCAACAGGAGACTATTAAATTTGTTAAAATCAGTATCAATCTTGGTAACTTACACCTGGTACTTGGAGCGCATAGCAGAGTTCGTTAGTGTTGCCTAAATAACCTCTCTAGTCTCCTGTCTAAAGGTTTTCAGGGCATTTTGCATCCTGTGGTATTTGGGTTAGAGGTCAGGCAGATGTTAGTTCAGATCTTATCTGGACCATAAAATTACCATGTATTCAGGACAAAATTCACATGTTGGATACATAGTTCCAAGTACTTCAAAATATGCTTTTATCCAGAGTGATTTATAGAAGATGAATTTCTTAAACAATGAGTCCATTAGGGGCCTAAGAGTACATGAGCCAGAACTTAGAAATCATTTCTGTGTCTAACATAGCCATGATAAATGATAGATCACAAACATGCAGACATATTTGAGTCTATGGATCTGATTCCTGTATACAAACACACACACACACACACACACACACACAATCAGTAGCATCTAGTCCAGTATGATTGCTATCCTTATAAGAGGGAGTTGGAACACAAAAGGGTGAACACCCACAAGTCTAAGAGACAAGAAACAAACTCGCCAAGACCCTGTCTTGATCTACAAAACTGTGAGGAAAGAAATCTGTTTTTAAGAAACTCAGTTTCCTGTATTTTATTTTAAAACACAAACTCATTAAGATGGCATTAAGATTAGGGGTATTATTATTATTACTATTATTATAACTGGAAGGTTAGCAGAGTAGAAATGTGTAGAAGAGTGAAACCAAGTTAAATAATATCATAGATCTTAGAGCAGTTGCCTGAGCTCATCCCATGTATGGAACAAAGCAACCTGGGAACATTAGAGCTGCTACACCAACTGAATATGATAGGATAAAGCACTGTAACTCGTGTGGTCGTGGATAGAGGAATAGTTACTGGATTTTTTTTAAAGATTTATTTATTTATTATGTATACAGCATTCTGTCTGGATGT
>LOJH01033050.1:0-10652 GCA_001685095.1 Ellobius talpinus | reverse complement strand
GAACAGGAGAATTCTAGGAAGGAGGAAGCCCATTCCTCCCACTTCTGCCCAGACCACCAAAGAAGCAACGTGTGACCTGCCCTGCTGTAAAAGGTACCGAGCCATGTGGCTAACATAGATAAAAACAATGGGTCAATATAAGCTAAAAGAGCTAATAAGAAGCCTGAGCTAATGGGCCAATCAGTTTATATCTAATACAGACTCTCTGTGTGATTTTCTCTGGGACTAAATGGCTGGGGGACTGGGCAGGACAAAACCCCCCAACAAGCAGGCCCTCATGTTACATATAATAAAAGTGTTTTAAAATACATTACGTTTGTATGTGTAATAGCTCTAAGGTCCAGGCTAAAATAACTATTTACGTGGTTTATACTCAGTGAGGAAGATACTCCTTTGGACCTCTGGACTCTACATGCATACACACACATACATACACACTCAGACGCACACACACACACACACACACACGGGTAACTTTTTCTGTCCCACTCTTTATTTTATAGATTTATTTTCTCTCAGATTGACTGTGGATCAGATGTATGCTTGGGGAGAAAGTATAACTAAATGTATAGATCGGTTTCCTTGTTTTTTAATCTATAAATCACTATTTACAGCATTTATGTCCTCAGAGATTTGGTCTTAAATCTTAAACCCAATGTTCCAATGACTAGTGAGATATTGTTAATATTAATAAATAGTAAACTGTTATAAAGCAACTGGCCAGATACTAGTTCCTGTTGTTTTAACAGCTACAATTGTATTTACTGTACTCTTTCCAAATAATAGTCAAATAAAACCTTTGAAAATAGTTTTTAAGTGAATTTTCTTGATTCTAGTTTTGCAAGCAACTTTGAGAGAAGAAAAGAAACTTCGAGTTGAAAATGCTAAACTGAAGAAAGAAATAGAAGAGCTAAAGCAGGAGCTGATTCAGGCGGAGATTCAGAATGGGGGTGAGGATGAAAACGCTAGGGTGCTCAGTCTACAATGATCGTGTGATTTCATCTTCCTACCCTCTGTTACTCCCACAATGCCTTCCTCCTCTACAGGAAGAAATGACATAGACTGAGAAAAGGCAGTTGATCTCCTCTGAGGTCATAGAAGGTGGTAAAGCTGGTATTCAAAGCCTATGCTTCTCATTTTTGTGCTATGTACTTGAACTTGACCAACATTGTTGCTGCTGTTTGATACCTACTGAAAAATAGCCATACTAAATAATTTACAGTTACTAAACTTTTTCAGGAGCATTTGTGTCAAGTGACAAACTTTTTATATACTCAGAACCTTTTGTCAGCAGGTGTGCTCACATCTGTAACCCCAGGACTAAGGAGGCTAGTGAAAGATGATTACTATAAATTTGAGACCATCCTGGGCTACATGATGATTTTCAGCCCAGCCTGGGCTTCAGATAAATACTATCTCAAAAAGTAAAAGAAAAAATTATTCTCAAAATAACTTTATTTTATAAACTAAGACAATAAAACTTTGAGATGAGTCACTTGCCTAAAAAAATCAAAGAACTTTCCTTATTCAAACCATCAAATAATTATCATTTTGACTACAAATTACAGATAAAGTTAAAATTTTATTGGTCCATTTGAAAACCTCTTTCCATCTTTGTGTGTGTGTGTGTGTTAGAGTTGGGGGGCACAGACAGTGGGTGCTCTCTATGTATACATATTTGCATGTATGGGGCACAGGTTTTCACATGCATGTGGAGGCCTGAGGTTATGTTGGGAATTACCTTTGGTGGCTTTTCTAATTCATTCTTTGAGCAGGATCTCTCAACAAACTGAGAACTTGCTGATGTGGCTAGTCTCACTAAGTAGCTTGCTCTAGTGAGCTCCTGTCTCTGCCTCCTCCCCAGTCTGGAGTTACAGGTTGTCCGCCATGCACCAGCATTTGGCATTTATGTGGGTTCTGAGAATCTGAACTTCGGTCCTCATACTTTTGTGGTAGACGTGCTAATGACTAAGCCTTCTCACCAGCCCAGTGACGCCTTTCTCTATTGCTGGCTTCTTTCAACATACTATCAGCATGATAGTTTGAATGCTGTATGAATTCTTCCCTTAATAAAATAAAATAAGGGGAGAATTAGTGACATGTACTATCTGTCTTAGTTAGGGTTTCTGTTGCTGTAAAGAGACACCATTACCATGGCAACTCTTACAAAGGAAAACACTTATTTGGCTAGCTTATAGTGCAGAGGTTTAGTCCATTATCATCATGACAGGATAGAAGGAGCTGAGAGTTCTACATCTTGATCCACAAGCAGCAGAAGTGACTGTGTACAATGCTGGGCCATATAAGACCTCAAAGCGGATCTCCATCTTGATGCACAATATTGCAGAGGCCAGAAGATGTGTGATGCATAGTGCTAAAGTTACAGGTAGTAGTGAGCTGTCTGGCATGAGAGCTAGGTACAGAACTCCAATCTTCTGAAAGCAACTAGTGCTCATAACTGTTGAGCAATCTCTCTAACCCTGTTTATAAAGTTGTGTTTTTAACATAGAAGTGTTTAGACAGATAATGCTGCGTCTCTATTCCCTGTCAATGGGCCAGATTGTTAACTTCTTGATGGCTCAAATTTATCAAATTTATAGTGACATGGAATAAAATAGAATCTACTTAGGAAGCTTAGGAGAATCGCAGGAGCTTTGAATAATTTTTAACCCATAGTATGTCCATGATAAATGTTAGATACTAATGTTACCTGCACTCTTCTTTAGTTACTAATGAATAAATGGAAATAAAAAAATGGTGGCCTTAGTAATTATTAAAATATACTTAATTTTTGATGCCATTTCTATAGCCTCAGATAATGGATACTTGATATCCATATGTATTAGATTTTTCTCTTAAAAAGGGTTCACATTTGTGATTTGCAAACCTATTGTTCCACCTTGTTTATGAGCATAGCATGAGTGACCCTGTTCATTTACTTTGTCAGTGAAGCAAATTCCAGTCCCATCTGACACTCCGCAGCAAGCTAAACCTGCAGTTTCTGCAACTGTGGTACAGTCTACCTCGGTATCAACCACCTCTTCTAGTGTAAAAGAACAGACTAAAGGAGGGGGAGGAGAAGAAAAGAAGGTAAAAGAGAAAGCTGAAAAGAAAGGTACTTTTCATTATTATTCTTGTTGACCTTTGACAGTTTTATCAGGCAATATTAATATTTATGGTGATAATAATGGTATTAAAAAGAAAGTCCAAACTTTTAGGAGCTAAGATAAAATTAAGAACAGTCTGTCATTAGAATGTAGAAATTGAATCCCAAGGAATATGTGAATGTTGACAACTTTGACAGCGTAAAATGAGTTATGTTTTGTAGAGGGATCAGCATAAATAAAAGCATCAAAGATGTAAGACTAAACTTGGATGTATATTTGGAGCTGTGTTCCAAAGACTTCTTATAGCCATTTGGGAGAAGCAGACAGTGACATCTAGTCGGCAGAACATCTGAACTGAGGTGTGGATGTTAAGGAACTGATAAAATAGCATGGCAAAGAAGTCTCACAGTCTGCTAGGCAGCCACACTGAAATACTGCAATCAGCCATACTGGTCCCTTTCCTTCAGTCTTCATATCAACTTAACCAGCAAATTCTGTAATTCCTGTCCCCAAGTATATCTAAGCTTCAACTGTACTCTTGATTTGTCAGATGCCACATTTGTTCAAGTTCTTAAGGTTCCTTCTTTCACCCTTACCCTGTTATTAAAGCAACTTTTCCAGTAAACGTTTGTATTCATTCATTAAATTTGTCTGTAAATCTGCTTTTATAGTCTATTATATTTGCCTCCCATTATTCTTACACTCATTTGGCAGTTTTTTGGAAAATACAAAATGCTAAGGGCTTTATGAATTGACATAAAGCATTTTAGCATCCAATACTTTTCAGATCCTTGTGTAAATATCAGACTTTATTAGAAGTGTGTTGGGCCCGTGAAAGCACAGAGACATAACAACAAAAAGAGTCACCACAATAGGGACCTGGAACGTGAGAACACTAAGTACAGTCGGGGGAACGGACTTGCTCGTGCATGAGCTCAGTTGCTTCAGGTAGGATGTCATTGGATTGGCAGAAACTCATTGGACAGGAACACAAGAATATGTAGTAAACAGATGCAAGATTATAAACTCAGGTGGAGGGGAAAGCACGCAGCAGGTGTGGCTTTAGTGCTATCCAGTTTGGCCCAAAAATGCATACTTGGGTACAGACCTGACACATCCAGTAACTATCATTCACGTATACGCGCCAACAGCAGAAGCAGAACAGTATGTCATCAATAGTTTCTACACAGATCTGCAGAACGAGGTCAGCAGAGTGCATAAGAATGACATATCAATTGTTAGGGTGACTTCAATGCAAAAGTGGGATCTGGATAAAGAATGGACTATAGTGCCCTGGGAATATATGGATTCGGACAAAGGAACAATAGAGGGGAACAACTGCGTGACTTCTGCTATGCAAATGATTTGTACATATCCAACACAAAATTCAAGCAGGCCAAATCCCCTGACAAACGTACATACAGCCAAATTGACTACTTTCTGTCCAGCAGGAAACTCTTACCTAGCGTCTAAAACAGCTGATCATTTCCTAGTGCTGACTTAGGATCAGATCACCAACTTGTTAATGGCTGACATTCAACTGAAACAGGAAAGGCACACCAGGCAAGACGAACTGGAAGATTGATCATAAACAATTGATGAACCCAGCTGTATAGAGAGAGTTGTTATACAGTAGTACCCCTTTATCCATAGGTTGGCACCATAAGAGATTAACAGTGATTATGATGGTGATGGTAAAATAGATCAAATAATATGCTAATTTATCTTTTTTATTAGAAATACTGTATTTAGAGAAATAGCTAAAGTTATGTAGGTTTTATAACTTGAGTATCCTTTGTGATAGAAGTGATTTTTGTTTTCCTGAACTCATCAGCACTGGTACCAGAGACTTCTCCTGGTGTTACTTGTTTGTTTGTCTTATGTCTGATGCTTACACAGTCTCAATCCTTAGGAGAGAAAAAGGAGAAGAAGCAGCAGTCAGCAGCAGCAAGTACTGACTCAAAGCCAATAGATGTTTCACGTCTGGATCTTCGCATTGGTTGTATTGTTACTGCCAAAAAGCATCCAGATGCAGACTCGCTGTATGTAGAAGAAGTAGATGTGGGAGAAGCAGCCCCAAGGACGGTCGTCAGTGGACTGGTGAACCACATTCCTCTGGAGCAGGTGATCTGTCCCCCTAAAATGACCACTGCTTACATACGTCATCTTAAGTGATTAAGTCATAAGTGTTGCTGTAAATGATTAATACGTGAATTTCAGGATGATTAGTTGGGAGTGAGAGCAATGGCTCTGGTTGGGAGCACTTACTGCTCTTAGAGAGGACCAGAGTTGGCTTTCCAGGACTCACATAACAGCTCACAGTCTGTAACTCCATTTCCAGGCTCTTCTGTACCCTTTTGACATTCATTCTCACCAGGAACGTTCATCATGAACATACATGCATGCAACAAAACACTCATGAAAATAAATAAATATGAAAAAGATGGATTTTTAAGGTGAATTTCAAAAAAAGGTATATGAAATTACCCCAGACTTAGAGGCCTGAAAGATAAATTCAGTAGGACAGAAAATACACATCATTTCCCTCTTGTGTGTTCTGTGTTAATGTATGCGAGGGCAATCTTGTATGCGCCTTAGAATGAGCGTGGAGGCCAGAGGACAGTTGTGGCTGTGAGCCCTTGCCTTCCACCATTTCTGAGACAGATTCTCGTTTGCCACTGCATACACATGGAAGGATGGTGCCAGCATAGTTATCTTTCACAGTGTTTACAGTAATTATGTGGAAGAGCTTGGAGCCGAGTTTTCCATCATTCCCTGCTTTCTTGAGGCAGAATCAATGATTCTTAGTATCTACTCTACAAAGCAGTTACTCACTGTGTACTTTCAACCTTGGTGTAATTGAGGTGGGGGTCAGAGCTGAGTAGGCGGTCAGCTGTAGTTGGGATTTATCATTGCAGTGCTTGTAGTGTTGGATGGTTAAGATGACAGTGTATAGTGGATTATGTCCTAGTAAAACAAGAAAGATGCTATTCTACCTAGTGTATCATTTCTTTTGTCTATCCTGCTAGTACTGTGAGGTTTTATCTCTAATCTGGATTGCCTTGTACTACTTTTTATAACACTACCAAAACATGGTACAATTCTAACTTGTCATGTAGAACAGAAGGACTTAATCTTCACTTCAGTTTCACACACTAATTCCTTTAGAATTTTAGTGCCTAATTATCTGAGACAGTAAAGACTGAATACTGATTACTTCATGAAAGAATTAGTTAGGAGGAGGAGGTCATATTTTGAAATTTCAACATTTCTTCATTGTAATTTTGACACTTAGTAATGTGATTTTGTCATAGCATAGCTACACTCTCAGTCTGTATTCAGATGCTAATTATACTCCAGTAAAAGCAGAGCTGAACATTCAGGATATGTAAAAATAATTACAGTATATTTTATGCACAATGTTCTTCCATGGCAGCCATTTTAAAATTTGATTCATCTTCTATGATGTCACCCTTCAAAGCAGTGCTTTCTAATTGCCAGATTTCTGCCCAGATACCCTTCAGCTCTTCTCAATAATTTATTTCCTTTATTTTCTTCCTCCACTTTTGAATACCACATTCTTGAAAAACTGAAAGTTCATTTTAAATCCGTGTAATAGCAGCAGAAAGAATCAGGGCAGCATTCAGTTTGGTCTTTTTAGATGTCTCTGTAAGTGATTTGAGTCATCTGCTGATTGTTTTTGTTCCTGATGCTTTTGAGCTATAGCAAAGACCGTGGGCTCAACGTTAAGATGGCTCTATCTGTTTATATGTTACTTGGCTGTTTTACCCTGGATAAATTCATACCATTCGTTCATATTTCTAGATACAAATATATATTGGACACCTAGTGTGTACCAAACACTGTTCCATGAAAAAGATTACCAGCAAATTACAGTAGTTCAATAGATTCCCTCCTTTAACATCTGAAGCCGTCTCTGTATCATTAAAGTTAGTTTCTTAAAAATCCTAGAAAAAAGAACCAGTTCATATAGCTTCACATAAGGGTTTCTTCTGCTCTCAGAAATTACGGATTTTCATAGCTATTGAGTGAGGTTGTTTATATAGACATCTCTTTAAACCACAGATTCAGCACAGTCCCAGTAAGCATTCTGTAAGGCAGGAGCACTTGATCCATAAAAGTGCTGGCACCCATCTGTCTATTTTTCTGAAGAAAATGACTACAGTTACTGTTAGATCTGAAGACTGCGTCTAACTAATTCATATACTATTCTTACATAAATTTGATTTTTATAAATTGTTATAATGTGATACTTTCAAGTGCTGAACAAGGTATTATCCGTGAAGGGTATATTCATCAAGTAATGTTTTAGTTGTTGGATCTAGAAATAAATTTGCTCCTAGTTTGCCATCTTTTATCTATGATACATCTTTTAATTTTTCCCTGACATAGGAGTCTTGTGTGCCTTTTGTTTTAATTAAGCCTGTAGAGGATGGGCATAATTGGGAGAAATTTAAAGACGTTTCGACTCTGGAAGATTGACAGAATTTCTTTTTAGTGCTATAGCAAATTATGAAAGTAGCACCAGATGTGCACTGTGATGTGTATAGTGCTTGAGTTACTGAGCTGTTAATCTCTTTTTAAGAATAGCCTGGGGAGCATCAGCCAAGTCTGTACATATCTAGGTTCAGTCTCCAGAACTAAAAAAAAGAAAAGGAGAGAAACTTTATCTAGTATTGGAAATGGCTGAATGTGTAGAGAAAAAAGTTAATGTAAGTTGGTTTATTTACTTTAGTTGTAATGCTGGCCTAAATAATATGCATACTTGTAATCTGATCCTGTGGCAACTCCTGACTCCATGCTTTTTGACCTGTTTTTTCACGGAAATGGAGGATCAACTTTATATATTTCCCATTGGTTTTAACTGAAGTTCTACATCAGACTGGTTCACTCGGTTATTTATTCTTTAAATTAATATTTAATTGAAAAATTTCCACTGGGCTGGACAAATGTCCAGATGGGCTAGACAGATGATTGGGAACATTGGCTGTTTTTATAGAGGCCCCGGGTTTGGTTCCCAGTCTCCCTATGGAGACTCATGACCATCTCCAACTCCAGTTCAAGAGATTTGATACCCTCCTCTGGTGTCCACAGACACCAGGCACAGAACTGCTTGCAAGCAAAATACCTATATACATTTGGGAAAAAACAAAATTTCTGTATATATTTAAAAAAAATTTCTCATGCCTTGCCAATTTGAGGGATTTTCTTTTCATGTTTATGCAAGATATCAGTCTTCATTTTTATGCATGATTTCATAGTTAACTATTTTAACTACACAAAGACAAAGTTACATCCACAAAGATAACACATTTAATAAGTAGAGTGTCAGTGTGCCTGGAGTATCCTAAACATGATTATTTTAAATCTCTACATATCTTTAGTCATCTCTTTTGTTCTGCACAGATGCAAAATCGGATGGTGGTTTTACTTTGTAATCTGAAGCCTGCAAAAATGAGGGGAGTACTGTCTCAAGCAATGGTAATGTGTGCTAGTTCACCAGAGAAAGTGGAAATTCTGGCACCTCCCAATGGGTCTGTTCCTGGAGACAGAATTGCTTTTGATGATTTCCCTGGTAAGTATTAATAATTATTTAAATAGATTGGGAATAAGTTTATAAAGTGATGTTTATAAAGCTTAGAGGTATAACCAGTCCTATGTGTGTATCAGAAGGATTTTCAGGAAATTTGCTTATGATAGCACAGTGAGCATAACATAACCATCTTGCTGTCCATAAAGTCACACATTACATGAAATACTACAAAGATTCTGTCCTATGTAATTGCTCATAGTCATACCTACAGAATAATATGACATGGATGTGAATCAAGTTAATGTGCTCTAAAATCACTTAAACTACAGATGATAACACTAAGACTAGTGATGGAAAGTAAAGTTCCATTTAAATTGTTTGTTTTCTTTAGTATAAATGTTCCTGAGACAGCTGTAGTGTAATAATACTGGAAAAATAGAAAGGATTTCTTGTCTTGTTTTAGTACATTTTGAGATAGTATCTTATGGGGTCCCCTTTGTAATTGAATGTTTCTCTCTGGCCCACCAATTCCCAACCCAGTAGCCACATCCCAAATTACCACAGAGTCTTATATTAATTATAAATGTTCTGCCAATAGCTCCAGCTTATTACTAACTAGCACTTACAGTTTAAAGTTAATCCATATTTCTTATTTATGCTCTGCCATGTGGCAGTACCTTTATTAGCATGGCATGTTCATCTCCTGCTTCCTCTGTGTCTGGCTGAGGATTCCTTCCTCCGCCCTGCTCCTTCTCATCATCCTTAGTTTAGTTGCCCTGCCACTATTTCCTGCTAGGCTACTGGCTGGTAAGCATTTTATTAAACCAACTCAAATGGCAAATCTTTACAGTGTACAAGAGGATTATTCCACAGCACCCCTTTTTCCTCACAGTCCATTGGCCATCAGTCCACAAGGTCAAAGGGATAGAATTGGTGACAGAGAACTTTATCGGATCTGTGATCACGGCAGAAATGGCCTTCCAGGAGCAGCTTTAGCTTTATTCCAGAGTTGGGGGATATAGAGGGTGAGACAGAGGCTGGGGTGTCACCTAATATGCATAAGGTGGCCCTATGAAAATAGCTAGAGCATGTTACTTAATTGCCGTGTGGACAGCAGGGAGTATTTGCAGGGAACTGTGTCGAGGCTCATCCTTGAGATAAGTCAGGCATCCAGGCCTAGAGACATCCTCCAGATGAGGCTAGGCTGAGAAAGCCCCCCACTGGGAAGGAGTCCTCCATATTGTCAAACTCAGAAAGCGCTACCAGGCCATGGTAGACTGCAACCTCTGACCAACAGGGCCTATCATCAATAAGCCAAGCCCTCCCCCTGCCTTCTCATCCCAATTGGAGGAATTGCAGGTATGAACCACCATGCCTAGCTTAAGAAATAGATCTTTGAAGCAGAAGAAAGAGTGCCTGCCAGGTGTAGAAAATATTTATAAAAGCAAGAGGCAAGCCAGCAAATCTTATCTCAATAGGGGTGTTCTAGAGGAGAAAGCTACCCTGGCTGTTTTCTGTACACACTATCAATATCCATACTTGGGAAACCACCCTGTCCCTACCCCTAAGAAGGTTTTGCAGTCTGTCTGAGCCTTTTCTGGGAAAGACTTTGGTGCTCCATGGTACTGGGGCATTGGGGTCCTTGACATGGCTGTGCCCATGTGAACAGACTTATTCACCCAGGACCTTGTTTACTCAAAGCTTCCTCTACTCCTCTACAAATCCTCTACTCAAGGATTTGTCTTGAGCTCAGTAAATGAGAAACCATGATAACCTATGCTTTATGAATTTTTTTTGAGAAAATTCCATTCTAGATGTTTCATTGAGGAAACATTTTAAATTCTGAGATTATAATTGTCACCCCCTTCAGTCCCACAATATTGGAGCATCTCCTAAAAATCACGTACTTTGGAGTAAGCTGTCATATATATATATATATATATATATATATATATGTATATATGTATATATGTATATATGTATATATGTAT
>LOJH01033049.1:2621-18166 GCA_001685095.1 Ellobius talpinus | reverse complement strand
TTAGAATATTAAGGCCTTCTAGATGTTACATATTTAGACAACCCTCAGCCTAACATCTTACCCCCCAAAGGCAATTTCACAAAATTATACCAATTGGGTAAATTAGTACCAACTAATATGCATTTATTTTATGAAATGCTTTTTATGTTTGCCATTACTTTTTTTAAAAACTTCAAAGAAGTTTACTTACTTGTTAGTACTTATCAAATTATTTCAAATTATTTGTCTTCTTTGTCATGCAATCAAATTGCATTATGATATCATAAAGATAGGTATATGTGGCTTAAAATAATTATTTATTTAACATACAGGTTGAGAAAATGCCTATTGTATTTTGGGGGTAGGTATATTTTCCAAGGAAAGTGAATCAGTTAATCTTAAGGGATACTTAAGTGAAAACTGAAGTTTATTGAGTTTCTCATGTGTATTAGTCAGCTTTGGCTACATTTTGTTGCAATAACAACTGCTTTCAATCTCTCTATGGCTGACAATATATGCTTTTATCATGCCTGTTCACACATGTGCAGACAGATACAGACTTCTATTAATATAATTTCTTGGATGAAGCTTGAAGGAACAGTTTATAGTTAAGACATGGAGTCTTGTCTCAGAGAGAAAAGAATAACAACCAAAATATCTGCTCCAAAAGCTTCCATTTTATAATAACATGTGAGATTTCTGTTCGTTTTTGTGTTGGCCACAGCAAGTCAGATGACCAAAAGTGATGTCAATTCACTGAATACTATAATCCTTTCCTGAAGAGAAGCAGAAAATATTTGGAACAACAAAACAGTACACCCCATAGTGTTATTATGTGTGGCTAGAATGTGGGAAGCTGGGGTAGAGGAATCAATCTTATTGATTTTGATCCTCAAAAGCAACCAGTAAGTTTAACAGAATGGATTTTATTCACTGCATTTTGAAAACAAGAAAACGTAAAGTTAAAATCTTTTTTTCTTAATTTCAAGTCTCATAGATTTGGACTGAAGGGTGAATCTTTCTTCTTAACTTATATACAAATCTGATACTTTCCTTATCCTGGACTACAGGTGTGTATATGTGAGGCCAGAACACTGCATGGACAATGAAAGGGCTGTAGCTTTATATTTTCCTTATGTATTTTATATTCTTTGTGTGTATGTGAACATGTTTGTGTGTCCGTGCACACATGCATGCACACAAGTGGGTTTGAACATGTATGCTTAAGTGGGTTTGCATGTGGGTGCGTTGGTGTTTCTGCATGTGTGTGCAGGTGTGCAGGTGGAGATCAGAGAGTGTTGTTGGGTGTCTTCCTTATCGGCTATCCACTTTGTTTTGTTTTGCTTGTTTTGGGGGACTGGGGATTTGAACCTGGGGTTTCATGAATACTAGGCAAGTTTTCTGCCAATGACTTGTATTTCAAGCCCTCACCTGAATTTTTGACACAGGGTTTCTCACTGATTCTGGAGCTCATGGATTCATCTAGACTATCTTGCCAGGAAGCCCTTGGGATCCTCCTGTGTCTGCTTTCACATCAAGGGGATTATAGGTATACATTATCACAAACAGCTTTATTTTTTAAAACATGGATATCGGTGATCAAACTTACATCCTGGTGCTGCAAGGCAAAGCACTTTTCTAACTGAGCCATCCTTCTAACCCCCATTTTATGCTCTTTAAGATGGCTGATATTGAAATTTTTTGGTTTTTCGAGATAGGGTTTCTCTTGTTGCTTTAGAGCCTTTCCTGGCACTAGCTCTATAGACCAGGCTGGCCTCGAACTCACAGAGATCCGCCTGCCNACCGCCCAGCCTGATATTGAAATCTTTAACCAGTTCTTGCTCTTCATGAATATAATCTTCAATTATAGCATTAAGATTTTCATTCAGGAATGTGCGTATGTGCATGCATGTGTGTGTTTGTGTGTGTGTGTAGTGTGTGTGTAGTGTGTGTGTAGTGTGTATGTATGTTCACATACTTGTACCTTCACATGTATCCAGGTTCTTTTCATCTTCTTCAGGACTTTACAAATGCTACTGTAGATCTCGCTGAAAGTGCTGAGTTTCAAATCAGGAATTAGTCCTGTTTCTGTTGATGTAAACCTGAACAGGGGAGAGACTTTATCCACCTTCCTGCATTATTAAGATTTCACATATAGTTTTGATAAAAGCTTGCAAGTACAAAATTTGCTATCAAGCCTAATGTAGCGTGGAGGATTTTGTCTGAGCTAGCAAAGGATCACATTTTCATCTCCCGTGAGCCAGGGACTGAGCTTATAAACTATTTTCCACATTCTTGCTCTATTGAAAAGAAGGAGAGAGATGGAGGGGGTGGGGAGAAAGACGATGTCAATTTGAATCTTAATCAGTGGCTGACTGAGGGGGCTATGAACCCAGTTACCTGATAGATTGCCCTGTAACTGTGATGTGCATACTCTATAATCTGGGAAAGAACATTGACTTGAGGGAAAGGAAAGGCAATACTACACACTAAGTGGGCTGGATGACTCATACAGCTTGCTTGATGTTTGCTGTACATTTAGCAACAGGAGTGTGCGCAATAAAGAAGATAGAGCACCTTTCTGGCTCCGAGGATCTCCTGCCGAGGAGATATGTTAGACAATATTGAACAGAATCTCTTTCAGCCGGGTTGCTAAGAGGCTTTCCCCCATGATCTTTTCTCTTCTCTTTGTACTGGGAAAAAATAAAAGAAGCACAACAGCCCTCCACCTGCCGCACTGGGGAGTTGACAGCAGCAGTCCCATGACAAGTGGCTTTTCTTTGCAAGTCAAAGGCTGAATCATCATTAGCTGTACTCAGTAGTCTTTCTGTCGTTGCCTTCCTCTTACAGCTTCTGGTTAATTAGTAATTAACAGGCCATTGATTAATTGGTTGATTAGTTCAGTCTTTCATATCACAAACACTGATGAGGTCATCTATGTCTACCCCTATGTCAAATGATAGGGAATCAAAGATGCCAAAAGCATAGCTCTCACCATTCCTCTTGAGGTTTAGGGGGGAAATACAAAAAGCAACCAACAATTTCAGTGCCACGTGACAAAAGCCACGCCAGGTTTCAACACAACTGCCTTGAGACATAGGGGAGAAGACATTTGCTCTAAAGGCCTGGGGTGGGTCTCAAGGGAAATAGAACTTGATATGAATCTTCAGAGATGAGAAAGTTAGTTACCCAGGCACACTAAGAGGAAACTGTACCTGCGAAAGTATACAAAGAAGATAGGCAAGAAAAAACAGGGGCTGGAAACAAGTGGGCATCACAGGCCACGGAGGACAGCGGAAGTGTGTGGCATATGGTAGGAGAAAAAGGTTGCGGCCATCAGTAGAGAAGTTAGGGTAAAGGAATTCACTGGGTGTCTGTCTCTTGCTTATTAATCTGCTTAATTTCGGATGCCTGTGGGGAAACCATTCAACATACCTCAGGCAAGAATAGCACTTCCTTGAGAACATGTAATGATTGCCTGGACTGCAAATGCATGCCAACAACTTGGCTTCAGGAATTGTGTGGGGCTGGCAATCTAGCCCTGTGATTGAGTGTCCAGCCATCCTGTGTGCAGCCCTGGGCTTGGTCCCGGAACTGTCAAAACAAACAGCTAAGAAGAGTGATAGAATGGTATCAAGGACGAGGATAGTGGCGAGAGTCAGCTTTGTTGTTTCTTTTGTGGCTTCTGTTCTCGTTACGTGGAACTGCTTACTGCATTGCTCCTATCCACAAAGTAGAACAACAAGAACCGTGTAGCCATCTGGAAAGACAGTTCTTTGTGTTCCCTTTACAAATTCTTTATGACGAACTAGGTCCCTTGAATACAGGTGACAGTGGTGTGGCTTGGGCAGTATATAGGGCCATTGGCAGTGAGACCATGTTCTAGCTCCAATGCATGCCTACACATGGGCTACTTGAATGTACAATGAAGTATGCTGTATGGATACTTCTGAGGTCAGGAGGCTGCCGAGGAGCACTTGCACTAGGAATTCCCAGAGAAGAGATGAGGCTTTTATAGGACGCACGTGTTATAAACATGGCTCCACTGTAAACTACATGTGTCATAAGAATTTTTAGAAATTTGGAAACATAAGCACCATTATTTCTGGAGTTAGCCCACCAAATCTTCTCTTGAGTAAATTTGGGACAGGATCTGGGGACCTGATTTTTAAAGTGAAATGAATAATTCCTGTGCCTTCATATGTGGGAAAACATTGTATGGAGTTGAATTTCTGTCTTAACAAAGGGATCCCTCGTGTGTGAAAAGGAGATGGCACAGCCTAGATGTGTGGGATGCTGTGCCCACTGGGATAGAGTTTGGAAATGAAAGTCACCCAGTGGAATGACTTCCAGAAGTCTGTAACATCCCTTCAGGAGAGAGCAAAACTGCACTTTGAGGCCCGAGCAATACAAATAAAGAACAGCAGTAATTAGAAGGTAGAACATGCAGTTTGTTGTTTGTTATGGTGGGGGACAAGTAATGCACCTGGAACAGCTTCCATAGCTTTGGCTCGGATAATGAGGTAATTAGCTGGTAGAGGAGAATAGGGCTTTGTGGTAGGAGATGATGAGCGGAATTTTGACATCTTGTTTTTGAAATGCCTACTGAGCCTCCAATTGTGCGAATCCCAGGAGTTGTGTATGTGGAAGTCCTGAGCTAATGCTAACATTTTTGTGATAATTGTTTGCGAATGACCCATAAAGGTGTGTATGTGCACATGCGTTCATGCGTGTGTGTTTGTGTGTGTGCACGCACACAGCACACAGATTTCCTATGCTTGATACAACTGAGACAATAACAATCTATAAATTTTGAAGACATAAAAAAGAAAGGGAAGAGAAACATTTAGAAAAGAGCAAGTAATAAAGAAAGACATAATCAACAACCTCAGCAAAAGAAAGTTTATGTCTTCAAAGGTTAGGAAGAGTGAAGGAGACAGTGTTAGCCAGTAGTTTGAAATGTCAGTTTAAATTCCTTCTATTGGACTTGGTTAGTTAGAAGTCGGTGGTGACCTCGAGGAGAAGAATTTTATTCTTAATTATCATTCATATCCATCTGAGCTCCTCACCTTGGTGATAAACTTCATTCTGCACTCTGAGAATTCTGTCACACAAGATTTGTACAAGCTGAAAATTTTGTGCTTGGACAAGGGCTATATTGTTACTATGTTTCCAGCTCATTATTAATTATTGTCATCCATCTCTTGCATTTAACTTAAAAGTTAAAGCTTGCCGTGGGTGTGTATATGTAAATAAAAACGTAGCATCTGTGGGGTTCACTACAACCTGAAGTCTGAGGGACCTACTTAGAGGCTTGGAACATGCTGCCTCTACTAGTTAAAGGAGGCTGACATAGAATTCTGGGAGGAGAAAAGGACACTCTGTGACAGGAGAAGAAACAGCATTGGCGATGACCCCACAGGCATGACATCTAACCATCTAACCAAATAAGCAGTTGATATGCATTGATGCAAAGTGAGTGGTATCATCGGGAAGTACCTAATGATAGGGGACATCTAATGTCAGCTGTGTGGGACAGGAGGACAGGAGTTTGTTAAGGAAAACAATTTTTTTGTCGCTAGGTCCCTATTGTTTTTTAAACTGCTCACATTTTC
The DNA here is from genome assembly GCA_001685095.1 of Ellobius talpinus. NCBI lineage: Eukaryota > Metazoa > Chordata > Mammalia > Rodentia > Cricetidae > Ellobius > Ellobius talpinus. Next base: position 12,572 of record LOJH01033049.1, on the reverse strand, counting down.
CAGGATTTGATTGTGAGCCTACTAGCCTCTTCTGGCCCTTACACAAACACCAAGGACTATTTACCTGATTTAAATGAGTTTAGTGTGGGGCCTATAACTCATCAATTCATATTTCTAGCCTTTTTTGGACCCAAGATCTATTTCTCAGCTGCCTGTTGGATACTTCCTTATGTATGTCTCACACTCACAGATTTTGTTTTTAAGAAGCTTCAATATGGATTCTGTATCCACATTCACACTTTGAGTTCTTGCTATTAAACCCACACACCTATCTGGCCACCAGGCACTTGGATGGACACCTTGAGGCTGTGTAGGGATCTTATCCTGACTTCCTGTTTTCTGCTGAGTTTACTTTTGAATGGCTTTTATCTGGCATTTAGACAACTACCGTGGAAGTCCAGACCCTTTCCCCTTTTCACCTGCATGATTGAAACCAGCTATGCTTCCAGACACAGATCTCCAGCCCCATAAAGCATCCCTATAGCCTGGTCATATTGTTCTTTTTACTTGGTTTAAGCCAGTGCCCTGCCTCAATCTCTGTTAGCTCCGTGCTTAGCATGGATGACTAAACACTCAACAGCTCATGCAACATATTCATTCTAGTCTGGTCTGTTTAGTAATTTAACAAATTTTATTCTTTGTGTATTATCCTCCAAATAAGGGGGCAAGTTCTAGAACCACAGCTCTCTATGGTCATTGGCCTTCTAATCTATTGTAAACAAACTGAGAACTGAGTATATGTTTGAAAGGAGTAGATCTGGGAGTCAACTTGGTCCTACCAACTCATCAAGCCCTTTTAGAGGAGGCTTTGCTCACACTGAAGACACATGGATGATGAGGAGTCATCCCAGCAGAGCTGGAGAAATAAGCATTGCCCCTGTGAAAATGGTGATGAACAGGGATTTGATCTGGGGGCAAGGGAGCAGAGGGGTAGAGGTTAAAGCAAATTCACACTGGTGATCAGCAGACACCACCAAGCCTGGAGAACTGCCCCAGGGAAGGGGGTCTTGTGAGCTATAGTGAGTGTCTGAGGGATTGTAAAGATAATGACACATTCAAAGTGTGTTTTAAGAGGATTCTAAATCTTGCGGGGATGGATGGCAAGGATAGGAGTCAAGAAGAAAAAGAAGACATTCCGCTCTCCCCTATGACCACCTCACTACACCTGCTATTTAGTTCTGGGACATGCTTGTCCAGTAAGGGAAGCTTGTTTAGAGATCCCCCTGTGGAGAAGTGTTGATCAGCATATGTGTCAGCAAAGCCACCNGTGGGCATCTCCAAAGATCTGAAATCAGCTTGTTGAAGTGATGGCTGTGTGGCTGTGCTTGCAGTAACACTATTCAACAGCCAAGTCATGGAGTCAGTCATCCCAAGTCTTCATCACAGGAAGGATGAATAGAGAGAGAGTGGTAACTACACAGCCTTACAACAGCAAGAGATCCCGTCATTTGCCACAGTGTGGATAGAATTGGAGAACAATTTACCAAATGAAAACAGGAAAACAAGTACTACATGATCTCATTTATCTATAGAAATACAGTAAATGGATTCATAGAGGGAGAGCGTGGAATGTGGATATCAGAGGCTGGAGAGGTCTGAGGAGACGGTAGGAAAAGGGGACAGGGCTGGGGGTAGCTTGGTGGGTAAAGCACTTGCCTTGCAAGCCTGAAGACCAGAATGCAGTCCCTTTGATCTCAAATTAATAAAAGTCAGGCATAGCGACATCTGCTTGTCATCCCAGTGCAGGGGAGCAGGTGGATCCCTGAGGTCCACTGGCCAGCTGGCCTAGCTGAGTAGGAGGGTTCCAGACCTGTTAAAGACTGTTTCAAAAATAAAACAAAAATGGGGCGGGAGGAATGGGGCTTAGGCTTGAGGAGCAACATTCAAGGTTTTACACACACACACACACATACACACAAATAAATAATCGTTTTAAAATAAAAAAATGGAAACGGATGCGGCTCAGTTAGGAGGAGAAAATCTGATGGCTTTTGATAGACAGGATGGGTGAGCAGAGCCTACAGTTGAGCGCTGCAACTTTCAATGCCACTGGGAGGGCAAACCATGAGTGTTCTTATCACAGACAATGTCAGATGTCTGAAGTGATGGATTGAGTTGAAAGGCCTGATCTGGCCATTTCACACTGTATGAAAATGATAATATCCCTTTCTACCCCATAAATATATACAACTATGATTTGTCAACGTACAATTTAAAAAAATGGACACACTCGCTCCCTACAGGCGATTTTTGCTGTAGGGATAGCAGAAGCCCGGCTGTACCTAGAATTTAATTATTGGTTTCTGTCTGCCGCTGCTGTAGTCTCCTCTGTTTGAAATTGCAGGCTTTCTCTGTGGGCACTGACAAACTTCTGTTCGTCTGCTAAGAGGCTGCCAAATCCTGCCTTACACAACTTATCGCTTCTAATCCTTAGAGCAACTATATGAGGCGAATATTTTATCTCCACTTTACAGATGAGGAAAAGAGGCTCACAGAGATTAAGGAGTGGCTCAGTGTACATAATGCTGTCTTGGGATTTACAGCTAGGCCCCGTCATCTTCGAACCTGCATTGCCACCCCTCAAGGCTCCTGCTAGCATGCTTGTTTGGAGAGGAACAATTGCTGGGTCGGTGTCTCTCCTGAAACCCCGAGGTCGACATGACTCTCTGATTATGTGGTACACTCTATCTGGACTCCAGTGCCTGTGCCATGACACAGCCTTTTCCTTTGTCATATACAGCCTCTCGGGATGGAGGATGCCACTCCTATAGAAGGAGGCTGTGTGGCAACTCATCCAAATGGATCATGTGCCTGCTTGTCTTTTGTCTCGACCTGGATGACCCCCAGCCTCAACAAGCAATCACGCTTTAGGGACATGGACCCCTTTCTCACAGTTTTTACTGAGTTACTGAGTCTCCGTGCTTTGTCTGAAGAACACTTACCTTCTGACACTACTATGGCATTTCACACACCTCCACTCTGTTTTTTTGTTTGTTCGGTCTTCTCTGAGATCTGAAGTGTTTTTTCTTCCATCACCCTTCCTCCCCTTTGTAGGTTCTGTGGAGTGGGACCTGTGTGGCAGAGAAGCATTGCTGTGGGTAATCTATTCCCTATGCTCCTCACAGCCCCTTGCCCCTCCCTGAGCAGCAGCTTATGCCTCCACGGTAAGAATCATACCAAGTTGCTCCCAGCCCTCTGCTTGTGTGCGGTAGGTTCTTGGGGGTTTGTGTAGCACACTGTACCTGTTCAGCAAGCTTGGATGATAGGAGCGTTCTGAGGTCCAGAGGCCCAGAATCCCACTATTAAAATCTCAATGACACCAAAGGACTCTGTAAAAAGACTTGCTGCAGTATGTTTCTTGCGTCTTCAGGCGCAGGGCAGGCTCTGGTCCTGCGGAAGGTTCTCATTGCCGTCGATGGAGCTACTTCTCTGAACTCTGAAGAACACCTGCAGTGATCTGAACAGTGTTTCTAGGATAACAGCGCCCCTACTCCACTTCCTTCCCATAATGCAGGTGTCATAATACTGGGGAAATGGCCTCGAAATGGTACTATGTAGCCTGTGAGTCTCTAGCAGCTTCATTTTCCTTCTGCCCAATGGCAGTACCTCTTGCCTGGCCCTGTGCCTTTCAGTTATTCTGTGTGGTGAATGGCGGAGAATTTGGGGCCTGCGCTCTGACAGACTGAAGAGGGCATGCACAGCTCACCCCCCCTTCCTACAGGTCTCCAGCCACTCTTTTTACCCCCATTTTCAGTTCTTCTGCCCCACAACCTGCCTTCACTCCAGGCAACCCCCTGGCCCTGGCTGTGTTCCCCCATCTTTCCTGGAGGCCTTGTAAATGTACAGACCATTTAGACTTTAAGACAGTGGGGCCACTTTTCATCTCAGGTCAGGCTGCTGCCTGGTTTTACGGGGTCATAAAAGTCCTGACAGGAGTCATAAAAGCCTCCAATTGCACTGCAGAAACCCTTGGAGTATATTTTAAGGGCCCCTGAGTTTTCATTTTGCTGCTTTTATGGGGACTCGTAAAAGCTGCGTACAGCAAGCCCACTGATTGGCTGCTCAGCACAGAGGTAGTTAAAATTACAGCTTTAGACAAATTGTTTCAGTCCCCATAAATCAGCATCCGGCATGTGGCGAGGGAAGGCTTCCAGTTCTGCGGCATCCCCATGGCTTCTGGGTCCCACCACCCAGGCAAGGCAATGCTTGAGCCAACCTGACAAACCTGCCCATCATCTTTTCCTGAAGTCTTCCTTGCAGCCTGAATGCTGTTTAATCAACCAGCTGTTTATGTGAATTTTGCCAAACAGCTGGCTGGCGTTTTATTACTATAAACCCGAGTTTTACAAAGCAGATTTACTTATTTATTTTTTAAAACTGGCCATGGTAGAGTCAGTCTCAGACTCCATCAGCCTGACTTCAGTGTCCTGATAGGTTTAACCCTACTTTTTTTTTTTCAGGAGGTACCCACAGCCCATATTGCATGCCCTACTTTTCTGTTTCTCCCCACTCTTCCTGTGATTCTCCTAATATCTTCAGTGTGCCCCCAAGAAGGGCTCTATGGCATCAAAGTGATTGGTGGGATTGTTATTCTCTGATTTCTTTCCATTTTTTACCCTTATACCTGGCTGAGCTCTAAACCAGCCTGGGCATCACAGGGGACTGTATCAACGGTTCATGAGCTTATGGCTCAAGTGTGTGTACCAGCAGTCTTGAGAATTCCCCAGATAATGACTGCAGAAGCAGACATTATTTTCCCTTCTGAGCAGACCCACACTCAGGCTGTCCCCGCTGATGACCTCAGGAAGAGTTTGTGGCTCAGTTAAACTCATGACCTGTCATGTAGAATTTCAGAGCAAGGATGTCTTTCCCCCACTTTAGTCTCTCTTCCCATTCAGGGGAGGAAGCTTCCAAAAGAGGTGCCGATGGTGATAGAAGTGAGGAGGAGTCCCTGCTGGTGCTCCCTTGAGAGAAATGTGTGGCTCCTATTTGTGTGTCTGCCTCTGTTCCCATGGCAACCACCTCTCTCCCCTACTATTTCTAAAGAACACGTGCTTGTGGGAGTATCATTCTAAAAAAGAATGATGTTTTCTCCTCCTCTTCTGGAGACTAGCCAAGTCAATACTTCCAGAAGCACTGGGTACATCTTATTACTTGGGAAATAACCAACACAGTGCAGACTGAAGGAAGGAGTAAGTTGAAGGAAGGAGAAAGGTTGTGGTGGAGAGGGGACACACAGCCTGGAGTCAGACTGTGGATTAAATAGTAGGTATTCACCTGAGAATTAAGGGCAAGATGCAGGTAACGAAAATTCCATCACCATTCATTCACTTTTGGAGTCATGGCTGGCAGAGTAAGCAGCCTTTCTAGGGCAGAAAGGAAATGGGGTGCAGGCTTTGCTGAGAATTTCCTGTCTAAGTCGGGGGAGAAAGCAGCTTCTCCAGAGATCTGCCTCTGTGCTTAAGGGTCTTATTCTTTTCTTAAATATATGAACCAATTGCAGAGGTTACAGGCTACATGAGAGAAAAACACATCTTATTACTGTCTTCTAGTTTTATCTAATTATTATATCAACTGTGGCTGGTCAAAGCATTCATTAAAGAGAAACTATCTCTCCCATGCTTTTGTTGCGGTTTGGAGAGATATGACAGGCTTTTTATGGCTCTAGCTACATTTCCCTTTTCTTTTTCATGCTTGATTTCAGTGACTGCTCCACCCCCACCCCCATTCCGCATGCTGGTGGTTTCTAACATATAACTTTTACTTCCACCTGGCTTGATCAAACTCTCTTAAGGCATTAAGGAGACTAAGATCCCAGGCAGCTTTGGACATTCACTGGGAGTCTAGTGGGTGAGTGCTGAGGCCCATTCAGTCTCAGAGATACCATCAACCCAATCTGGGACAGGAGGTCAGGGTGGAGCCAACTCTCCATGGGCATGTCCTGGGGATAGTTCCACCATTTTTACTGTGTTTTTCTTTAAAATTCTGGCTTGTGGGCAGAGCCTATTGCTTTGTCTCAAAAGGTACAGATATGATACCCCTTTGTCAGTCTGGGGGAAGGGAGATTTTGTGCCAGGAAGGATGTCATGTCTTTGACTTCTAGTCCCTGCTGCCACCTTCATGTCTGATGCTATTCTTCCTTTATTTATTGCTATGCTATACTTCCTGTGGAGGTTCCTTCAGTTTATTTATCATAAACCAGTCTTCCCTCAGTGAATTTCAGTGCTGCAAATGAACTACAGAGGATATGACGTAAATGTGGAAAGTGTTTGGGGTAAATCTCTACAAGTGCATTTTTTCATATTACCATGCTTCTGTATCCTATTGTGTGGCATAATTTTATCACATTCTCCACTGGGCTAATGATAGGTTCCATCAGAAATTTACAAAAGTCTGATTTGGTCTTCCTCTCTATTTCATTATTCATTTGTTGATTCTCTCATTCAATGCACTGAGCTTAGACTCTGCGCTGAGTACCACGCTGGTGCCTGGGGACATGGAGATAAATAAGAAACAGTTGCTGTCCTCTTGGAATTCATAAACAAATAGGGCAGAAAAAATATAATCAATTGCTTACTAAACATTGTGGGGAAAAAAGGAACATTAAACCAGTAGGAAGGAAGGGTAAGAAATGACTTTCTGCAAGTGTTTTATCTTATCTGGATTTTTCTAAAGAATGGACAAAGTGCATTTCATGCAGAGCAAGCAACACAGGAAACTTGCGGAAACAAAGGGCAGCTGGAGAGCTGTGTGGCACTCCTGGTTATCTGCTGAGGAAGTGTAGGCAGGAGCATCCTGAACAGCCAAGAGGCTGAAGATGAATTGTGGGTCAGGTTAGGAGACAGAGCTCTTGCAATGAATAAAACTGAGCTTGGATTTCTAAAGACAAACTCCAGGATCTCCTATGCTTCCATGGGAGTGTGGGTCATTCCATCTCTTTAACTTAGTATGACTGAGTCCAGGGCCGACTGTGGACAAAGCAGTGCACTGTGTATGGAATTAATGCTGATAGCACACAGACATTGCATCTCACATCAGCTTTCTCAGACTTGGAAACTTTGTTACAAATATAGAGCATATATGCCAAGGAGCCAATTTCTAGTAACACATATAAGCATAACACGAACATGGACAGAACACTCTCACAATTGGTCAGTACTGTAAATGTCAGTGGTGAAACTAGACATGAGTAGTGGTCAAATGATATTAAGAGCCAATAGTTATGGAAGCAGAGGAGTAATTACATAGGCATAGAGGAGCAAAGAAGGCTGAACCAAGGGCATGGATTTAAATTAGACCTGGAAGACTGTATGGATTCCATACAGAAGAGTATGAAGGAAGATCAGAATCAAACTGCAGCCACATGAAAACCCAAAGTACAGTAGAAGAAAGTGAATAAGGGAGAGCTCAGGGGTCAGGGTCAGTGGAGAGCTGACTGAGAATGTCTTGGGGACATCATTGTCGGGACAGTGCCTGCAAATGCCCAAGGGTTTTCAGAGGTCAAGGGTATTATCTTGTGTGTACTGAGATTTGGGGTAGAGCAGTGATATGACATTGGTCACTCTTCTATTATGGATCTTTGTTGTATAAAAACTATTAATTTTAGTAATTTTTCATAGATTGAAAATATTAATGCTGTTGAGACATGGTCTTACTTTGTAGCCCTGGCTGGTCTAGGACACTCTCTGTAGATCAGACTGGCCTTGAGCCAATAGGGATCCACCTACCTCTGCCTCCTGAGTGTTGGGGTTACAGGGTGGTTCCTCCCATGCCTGTCTATCATCTATTTTAATAGGAATTCGGGTACAATAGGTGTTGATAAGTGAGCAATGAGGAGGATGTCAGAGACAAGGTGGGAGGGGACAGAAGGAACTTTGGGCACCAGTGATCTAGGACTGCCCTTTGACATCAAGTCTTTCTAAGAATACAATTCATACTCTGCAGAGAGATTTTTCAAAAAGAGCAAAATTATATTCATTTCTCAAAGAGGAGGGTTCTGGCCCGTGCTTGCAAGATTTTCCACGGTTAGTATCCACAGGTTGTTGTTTTACGTTGATTCTGTCTTTTTATCCCACTATCCATGCTTCTGAGTCATTTCTCTCCCCAGGAATCTCAGGCCATCCTTTAAATCTGACAACACCAGATTGCTTGGGTTTGGATCCAAGTTCTGTTCCCTCCTTCCTCCAAGATCTTGGATGAGTGATTTAAATTCTGTGCTTCAGTGAACTCATCTTGGAAAATGCAGAAAATACAGGGCGCAGGTTCCTAATGTTGGAGACGCAGGGAATTTTAGACGGGCTGAGTGCCTGCGTGCAGCAAGGCTTCAGCTGTGTTACCTGCTGTCATTAACTCACCAACGGCAGAAGCTGCTGCTTCCTTTTAGAGAGACGCATGATCTTCAAGGACCTCTCCTGGCTTAGTCTATCAAGGTTCCTGATCTCCAGGTAAGAGTAGAGTAGAGGCGAAGGAATACCACATTACCAAATGACCAAAAACCCTGCTGTAGCTCTGTGTGGACCTGACTCTCTGAAGTCAGCAATGCCAACATTTCCTGCTTTGCTCTAACCTCACCCTAAGCCTAACTACTGCTCTGCACAAGATTTTCACTTTGAGGGTATCAGGCCCTTCTGGGACCCTTGCCCTGTCAAATGAAGTATTTTTGTTTTTTTTTTTTTTTGCCATAACCCATCGGGAGTTGATTCCATGTTTCCCTTCCCTGGTTTCACTTGGGTGGTAGCCTCTATCATAGGCTAACAGAGCTCTTATAACCTGGGTCTCAGGATTTTACACACAAAGAGTCAAAGACACAGACACACATACACACAGAGTTAAGGTGAGAGGGAGGTACACACTAGGACCATATGTTTCCAGGTACAGCTGAAGCTTCTGGCCTCAGGACCATACATTGAGAAGCTGGCTTTAAGTTACATTGGTCACTTAAGAACAAAAGGCTTTTCCCAGTCTGTCTGTCTCCACATCAGACCATGCCTGAACTCTTGGTTGAGTCTTCTCAGAGGGCCTGAAACCTATCTTAATTGCTTCCTTGGCGTCTGCACAGAGAAATCCCTGAGCTAAGGTTTATTTTTCCTGGCCTTACCACTTACAGAGCTATTCACGGAGATGCTTCTTGTTCAGAATTTATTTCTCACCTAGCCAGTTTCTTTAACAGCTCACGATCCTTGTGTAACCTTTTTCTAAAGCCGTTTTCTTTTTCCTTTTTGCCCCTGGATGGCCCAAAGCTTGCTATAGCGTCAGTCTGTAGGAATCATAGTCTCCATAATCAAATATTAGCATAATGTATTAGCATATCTATAGTACAATTATACTTTGATTACCCTAGTCCCAGTTACACCAAAAGTTGCCTTCAATCTAGATATAAATAATCTAGAATGTTTATGCCAAGGAGAATTCAGGGGAGGGAAAGTAAGAAAGAAGAAAGTGTGGTGTGTGTGCGTGTGTGTTGTTTGCGTGTGTGTATTAAATGGAGCAGGGAGTGGTTAACGGGGTAGATAGTGGTAATAGCATGTGACTGCTTGTGTTGTTACTCTATGCCATGACTCCTCTGTTCCAATTTGAATAAAAAAAGCCTATATATATAAAATATAGGTAAATCTTCAAATCCATTCTTTTAATATATTTAAACTTGTATTTTCTTTTACTAAGTAAAAGCTAACGATGGTTTTTAGATTCAATTTCTTCCCTGTATTCAGAGCCTTGTGTAAGTCCACGTTCCTACAGTTCTTCCTTGGAAGGCCTTTCTCCCTTATCTAGTTAATTTCCTCATCTGATCACTGATATCTCATATCTGTGTTCCGCTTCCCTGGTTTCTTTTGATTAGTGTCCTTTGTTGTAGGTTAACAGGGGTCTTGTAATTTGGATGTGAGGATTTCACACAAGCACACACACACACAGAAAGAGAGAGAGAGAGAGAGAGAGAGAGAGAGAGAGAGA
>LOJH01033047.1:0-16387 GCA_001685095.1 Ellobius talpinus | reverse complement strand
TAAAGTTGATTATTGTTCTCTCAAGGTCTGTGAAGAATTTTGTTGGGATTTACTTTCTCATTCTTCCAGCCTCAGTTTACGGGCTACTTGACTTGATCCACTAAGTAACCCCTAGCCCTTTAAGTAAACACAGCTTAACCCACTATTCTTTTCCACAGCACCTATTTCCCTAATAATAGCAATCATAATGTGAGATTCTTTATTCACTTACTTGGTTTTTGAAAAAAGTAAAGTTTTCATACATGAGTATTCACAGATGGGACAATCTAAAATTTAATATGACTGGAAACAAATGAACCTTGCTGTGTTTCCAATAAGGACAACTTAAGAAAGGCAGACTCTGGACTGACATCTGGGGATTCTACATGGGACCCAACTAAGCCTTCTGAATGTGGATGACAGTTATGTGGCTTGATCTGTTGTGGGGGGGAGACTGGCAGTAAGACCAGGACTTATCCTGGGTACATGAACTGATTTTTTTTGGAGCACATTCCCTATGGTGGGATACCTTGCTCAACCTTGATACAGGGAGGAGAGGCTTGGCCCTACCTCATCTTGGTATACCAGACTCTGTTGACTCCCCAAGGGAGGCCTTATCCCCTCTGAGGAGTGGATGAGGAGTGGGAATGGGGGAGGCATGGGAGGCAGGAGAAGGGGATAATTGGGGCTAGTATGTAAAACTTAAAAAAAAAGAATTTAAATTAAAAAAAGAGAAAAAAAGGCTAAAAGGAAGGTAGAGGGATATATACCCCTGCAATGGACTGAATGGTTGTCTCCCAAAATATGTCCTTATCCCAGGTCCTGGTATCTATGAAGGGAATCTTGTTTAGAAAAACAGTATTTTCCAGCATAAATAAGAATCTCAATGGACACATCTACAATGCAATCCCTAAAGCTCAGGGAAAACCACGGTGCCAGGACAACTGTTTCTGCATAGCAAATATGACAGGAAAGCTGCACCCTATGAAATCTCAAAAACACGGTTGCCTAAACATGACCTGCATAAAGGCAACACCAGTGGGTATGACAATATGAGTCAGAGGAAATTTCACAAGGTCCCACTCCTAGATAAGGGCTATAGGCAATCAGTGACTGATGAGAAAGAATCAGTTTCTCTAGGGACAAGCTCCCTGGTGGGGAAAGACAAACACATCCACATACAAGCAATCCTAAACAGACTCAAGTGAGGTCCGAGTACACGTGTGCATGTGAGCGCGCATGGGTGTATGTGTGCATGCATACACGTATGTGTGTTTGCATCTGTCTGTCTATGTCTATATGTGAAAAAATAATAAAGAGGAAGAAGTCATGAAATTGAGAGAGAGGAGGGGACACTGGAGGAACTGAAAGGGGGAGAAGGCAAGATGAAAATTGTGAAATATATCACTCATGTATAAAATTCTCAAAAAATAAAAAATAGAATTCAACATTCATAATTTTGGTTTTAATTTAAGAATTTAATTTAATTAAAGAATCTCTAAATAAGCTAACAATGTGGGTCCTACACTCAGTGGTGAAGGGTCTTCTAAAAGACAATAGAGGACACAAAAGAAGCCTATGTGGAAGTGAAGGTTGACACTAGAATTAATCCAGCCACAAGAATAGAGAATCACCAGAGCAAAATGAAACACAAGTCATCCTTCGAGCAGTGGAGACCCCTTGGGAGTCCACTGACCCTTTCACAGGGGGTCCCATATCAGATGTCCTGCATATCAGATATTTACATGATGGTCACCACACCATGAGGAACTGTATTAAAAGGTCAAAGCATGAGGGAGGTTGAGAACCACTGCCTTAGAGCTACTGTAGGGAGTATGGTCCTACGGATATCTTTACTTATGATTTCTGGCCTCAAGAATTGTGAAGGAGTTAATCACGTTTAAAACCAACCACCATATTTGTGGTAATTAATTATAGTAGTCTGTAGAAACTAGAAAATACTCTCAATTTAAGACCAAAATTATAAGTATTGAATTCTAATTAACACATTTGTTTTCTCTTTACAGTGGTATGCATTAACAATTCTAAACTGCTTTCAATGTAATGTAGAATTAATCTAGTAAAGAATTATGCTGAGGTTGATGTGAATCAGGTTTTTCACTGTTGGAGGAAATAGCTTCAAAAATGGGAAAGGAAAGGCTCACAATGAACTTGGTGGTGTTTTAAACTAATCTGGAGATACGAACAGAGTCGTTTGTGCTGAGTATCTGGAAACCACGCACTGTAAGAAATTTAGCAAAGAGATCCTGTATTCTAACAACGAATTTCCAACGAGAGGACCCAGAGCTTCCTAGAGAAACGGCTGATCACAGCGTAGCCAAAGGCACAGAGGAACCTGAAACATCTCACTTTGCCAAAAAGTCAGCAGCGCAAAAATGACGGGGCAGGTAAAGTGTTAAAATACAGGCTGGAGGGACTTCAGCCTCTGTAACTTTGAAGTTACAACAAAGGATGACAGGAAGGGGACTGCAAACCACTGCTAATTATTTCAAATCCCAGGCATTATGGTACACACCGCTAATCTCAGCAGTCAGAGTAAAGCAAAGAGAATTACCAGTTCAATGCTACACAGAAGGGGGAGGGTTTCTTACTCATCTCCTTATAATATGATGTTAATAGATAAATATAAAATGATTTTTCAATCACCACAGAAATAATTTTTTCAGACAAGAATCATCAATAAATTTTAGAACTAGCAGAGGAAAACTTAAAACTGAAGTTGATATTTACAGGACCACAAACTCTGCAAATTACCCAATAACTACAAAGAAGAAAAAGTTTGTTATAGAAAAGACTGATACATACTGCATTAAACAAGTGACCAAAGTTCACACCATTAATAAGTACAAACAGACATTATGTACTTCCGTGATGAGACAAGGACACGGTATTATTTTGGTTATACTCTTAACACAAACCCTGACACTAGGCTGGGACTCAGATCAGTGCCTTGCTCAGCCCTCATCAGAGAAGCATCTTCTTGCAGTAGATGGTGATTATCACAGAGACCCACAGGTGTACAGGTGGAAAGAGAGAGACTTTGAAGCATTCGGCCCTTACATGAGATATAAACCTCTCCACTCAAGACTCAGGGATTAACGTGGAAGAGAAGGCAGGAAGACTGTGAGAGCCAGAGGTGGTGAACTCCAAGGAAACACTGTCTTTCAGACACAACAGGGCTGGTAAGAATACAAGACCTGCACTAACTAAATCCAGACAAAATCCGAGCACTGGGAAGGGGAGATAGGCACAAAGTCCCACCCCTAACCAAGAAGCTATTTGCAATTAATACTTTCTGGGAAGGGAGAAATCAGTTTTCTACATTGGAGTGACACTAGGTATATTAACACTCCAAGGGTAGGCCCCAGGCCCAGAAGGAGCTGGCTAACACAAAACAAACTTGGCTTGGTTTTTTATGTGCTTCTTGTATTGTTTGTTATTTTTTATCTTTTGTTTGTTTTCTGAAAGGGAGAGAGCACAAAAAGTTGGGTGGGTATGGAGGTGGTAAGGGTCTGGGAGTAACTGGGGGAGGAGAAAGATTAGGATCTATGGCACACTGTTTCTGCACATAGCATCAGCCGGAACTTTCTAGCCCTTTCAGCATTTGTTTCTGCCAACTCCTTACTGTAGCCTAGGCACCCTTTCACTAGGTAACATGGTAAGGCTCTGCATATTCTTAAAACTTTTTCTAATTCATGTTATTAAGTCCTGCTAACATTTCCAAGAGTTGCATTTCCATTTCATCCCTGGTGGTTAGTAGGAATTCAGAAAATACATGTAAGGAAGCAATTGAAAGCAGAAATCACTGATTAAATGAATGATAAAAAGCAAATATTTATTTAGTTATTTAATAATTATTTGGTTTTTATTGCTTTAGAATTTCATACATGCATTGATGAGTTTTGATCAAATTCATCCCCATTCCCTCAATTTCTCAGCAATATTCTTAATATATGCAAAATTAATACAGAAAGGGTACTGAAACCCTAGTTCCTCAGTTGATGAAAAAACTACAGTGTACTAAAAGGTTCTTAGCTTCATTTCCAGTTGGGTAGAATACACACATGCTACCCTACTCTTTATCTGATTTTAACAAAAATCACTAAAGAGATCATAGGAAGTGGTTGTCTGAATAACAGATAAAAGAAAAAAGCAGAATGAGTACGGAATGCAAAACTTATAATGAAGTGGTCAGTTTACCTTCTGCATTGAATCCTAGGCTCTGGGGCCACCACAACTGACAAGAGTAAGACAGCATGGAAAGGCCTGGCCTTCCTGGCTTGGACAAGGCTACTCTGTCTAGGTGGGAGGCTAGGGTGAGGCAGGGAGAGAGAGCCATCTGTATGGCAAATGTCTACTAATCTGAACCAGAACTTCTTCTCTTTCTTTTCCTTATCCAAACATTTTTATTCTTCTGAAAAGACACCTAATTTGCATCTACAATTATTTTTAAGACATACAGCAAGTCAGCAGAAAAGACGGGCAAGGCATCGGCTAAGCACTGCTGGGTGAGTTAACCAATGGTAGTAGGCAGGACCTCCAGGAAGGTCCAGAAGCACCTGAGGCATTGCTGGTACATGAGCTTGAAGCTGGAATCATTGGGTTATCAATGATGAATTGTTTCTGTGGATCCTAGCTCCAAAGTAGCTCACTTTTATCTTTGCAGTTTTTAACTTGATTGCTTTTTATAGCCAATTTTATCAGATTGCCTTCATCTATACATAGCATATAATCAAATATGACACAGTCTTCTCTATGCTATGCTAATGCCATAATTTCTTAGGCAGCTGACAGTTCTTGGTTCTGGGACTCAGCCTACATTCCAATTGGAAATAGCCCTGCTATCAGTGGCCCAATTATCTGAAACATTTTCACCAGTTACCAGTTTTCCTTGGAGGCATTAGCAGTGCTGATAACTGAACCTAAGACAATACCCTCCCTCACCCCTCACCCCTCTGCATGCTAGTTAGGCACTCTAACATTGAGTTCTATCTTCAGTCTTTCTCTCTGTCTCTCTCTCTCTGTCTCTGTCTCTCTCTCTCTATGTATCATTTTATATGAAAGATTTAAGCATCTGTGAAATTTGATTATCCAGTTGGAAAGCAGAACTAGGTCCAATGCCCCATAAATAAAAAGGGAGTATACTGTGAGAGTGTAAATGAACAGAATATAACCTTTAGCTATCATTTGCCAAAGGAAAAAAACTATACAAAGACACATAACAAAATTCAGCAGGTGGGAGCTGGAGAGATGGCTCAGTGATTAATAGCGCCCATCACTCCTTTCATTTGGATTTGGGTCCAAGCATCTATATGGGGGTTCACAAGTATCCATAACATTCCAGGGAATGCGAGGCCCTAGACACATATGTAGCACACATAAATACATGTAGGCAAAACACTCATACACATAAAATAAAATATATAAATCTAAAAAGGAAACTTAGAACCAGCAAGTAAAAATAGAAATTGAAAAATATTCAAAGAATTCCAAAGAAACTTAAAAGAGAAAAAGGCATTTGAGTAATGGGAAAGTGGGTAGCTTGCAAGCACAAGAACCTGGGCCTGGTCCTCAGAACACAGAAAACACGGGCATGCGGAGAGGTCTCAGAAGTCCCCAGATGAACACAGGCTATTGCCATTGCTCTTAGTTTCCCAACAGAACTAGATGGTAAGAGATTGTCACTGAAGAGACCACACACAGGTGTAGGATACAGCAATGCAGGAAAGACTGACCTGGAAACTCCCTCCCTGCTGGCTAGGATGCACAGTGCCAGAAAGGGCTGTGGAGAAAACTCTAGTCTGACCCTAACCCTGAGCTCTGAGAAAACTTGTATCAAAAAGTAAGATGGAGAAGCAACTGAAGAGGATATTCAAGTTGTCAAACTTCTGGACTCCACACATGCTTGCATGGGAATGTGGGTGCTCCTGTTCTACACACACACACACGCACACACACACACACACACACACACACACACAAGAATGACAAAGAGATTTTCAATATCATTGGTCATTAAAAATTTTTTTTGAAAAATAAATGAAATCCATTAAACATCTACTATGATAGCTAAAATCAGAAGATCAGCATCCCTAACTGCTAGAGGCTACAAAATAAAAAACAGGTTCATCCAAAGTCTACACACAAATGTTTAGAACAGCCTTGTTCATATAACTGTGTTATCAGAACAGTCAATGATGCGCTTGTAGGGTAAGGAGAGAAGTCAGGATCAAGGAGAACTTAGAGGCCTTTTTGCTAAGCTACTGAATGGTGATACCACTGCTGAGGTAATAAAAACAACCACAGAAACACAAATTTATGAAAAAAGGCACAGTTTCCTTTTTCCTGTTATGCTGGGGGCTGTCATACATCCACTGAGTCTGTCAGTCAGAGAGTAAGAGAAGACACAGTAAGAACTGTGCATCTCTAAGACGTCAGTGTCAACAGGGTCTTTAAAGCTGTCTGACCAGATGAGAGCAGTCAGAAAGCAAATAGAAATACTAGACAGGGCTCAGCAATAAGCCTGGGACACTGCAAAATTTAGAGGTTAAAATGGAAAAAATGAAGAGGAACACTCGATGAAGCAGGAAGAAATCCAAATCGGTACATTGCTAGTCAAGAAAAGATGGTTTTTGGAGGCAAAAACATACTAATCAAGAGTTACAGTTCTTACAGTACTGGGTAAGATAAGGACAGGTGGCAGGAATACAGAGTGATTTAAGCACAACTAAGGGAATAAAAAATAATAAGAGATAAGTTCATTCAAATATATAGGCTCACTAGGCATCTAACTAATCTTTATAAAATGGAAATAATCTGCCAATTATTTAAGGAGAGAAAAGAATTTTTCAATGACTTGCAGTTAGTTGGTATCTGATCTAATTTGGTCCCATTAAATATCTAACTTTGGGCCAGGAACAGCTTTCAAATTACGATAAAAGAAAAACCCTAACTCAAGATGGACTCAGCTTTTAAGAGCTGAGATACTGAACTGCCTTGACTTTCCCAGTCTGGCACATTGCTCTACATCCCATTCTTCTGCTGTTCAAACAAGTCCATTGGGTTCATGCATGTCCAGTCTATCGCCCCTAGCCCACGTGGACCCCATGAGAGCTATGAATGTGGCTCAACATAAAACCATATACCTATTTAAAACACTATGAGGTAGGTTTTGCAATCTATTTTTGTAGCTCAATTTGCAGATCTGAGAGTGAACTCTGAAGACAACTTTGCATCAAAAGATTGAACTGGCCTGACCCAACCAAAGAGCTGCCTGATGTCACAATCTGAGGCACAGCTGGTTTCCTGCCCAGTGAGCTCCATCCCCATACTCCCAAACTCAGAGATTCTATAGACAGCTCCTACTTAACCATCTAAACACTTAAATTGCCTTTTCTTATTCAAACAGCAACCCAACAGCTTACCCAATCCATTCAGATATTCAAAGCAGACTCTTCAAAAAACTGATAATTTACTGATAATTGTTGATTAGAGTTGAAATATCATCTTGAATAATAAAAAAATAAACCAAGAGAAAATGGCATCCAGAAGATGTTAACACAAGAAGGAAGGAACACCTTAGCTGTTGAGTAGTCAGGACAAGAACACAAATAAATACGCTACATTGAGAAAGCTCCAAAGACTGAATGTTATTTCTTGTTTGTAAAGACAGAAACATGACAAAGGCAAGGGGAATGTTAAGTGCTCCTGTGTTCAAACAGAGACCAAAATTAGTCATAACAAAATGAAGTTCAACTAAGGATTCTTAACTGGATCTAAACAGATTCAGTACCACAGCAAACATTAGGGGAAGAATTCTAAAGTGACACCTAAGAACCACTAATGACTAAACACCTTTTCATGAAATAAATTAGCTTTTGCCTTTCCCTCTTCATCTAAGCAATAGGTCTTGGGAGAAGTAAGAATATTCCTTTACTGGGCTTTAACAACAAATTGCACAGAAGAATTAAGAAACTTCCTGTCTTATTATGTTCTGCTTTGCATAGAGAATGCTACATATCCATGACCAATGCTGCATTTTGTATCGCCTACACTTACATCTACACACACACACACACACACACACACACACACACACAGAGCTGATCTATACTAATCTAGCCACTCTTGTGGCTGCTCCAAAGATAACAACCATAAAGCAACACCCTACAGAAGTACTATTTGCTGTCAGAGAATAGTAGGAGCCTCGGGATCCACAAAATAAAAGTGTCCCTGTCACTGGCATGGTGAGCTAATAGCTCGCTCCTGGGAAGAGATAAAATGCAGCAAGGAAAATGTACTGGAGGTACCCTGAAGTTCTTTTTTTTTCAAGATTCAAAAGATTTATTTGGAAAAATCAGCACAGAACAAAGAGATCCTTAATAACCTTTCTCGGAATATATATGAATATATATATGAATACATATATTCATGATATATATGAATAGTCAGAATCTATATGAAATGTAAGCAACAACTCTAATTTTACACAGTATGGTTTATACAATCTGAAGCCCCATGCCTCCCACCCACAAATACACTACAACACTATACTATTGATCCCGACTGACATCAGCTTTCACTACCCTGAAGTTCTTAAGCACAGTTTCTCAGTCTCTGTAATCACCACAGATGAAATCTGTGTAAGAACATTTTGTTGAGTATGTTCAGAGCTTTAATTTGGGAGTTGGAATACTTTTTCTCTAAAGAATCAGACAATAAGTACTCTAAGCTTTAGAGCCCACCTTCTCTGAACAACTTCTCAACATTACCACTGGAATCCAAAAGGAACTGCAAATAATAAACTAATAGACAAGGGTGTCTTCCAATAAAACTTAGAGTTAAAAAGACAGGGTGGAGGCTAGATTTGGCACACAGGTCATCCCTTACAAACTCAAGCCTTGTAATCAATCACATTCAGGCATTTCTTTCCATGAATCAAATATTATAAAGTCCATTACCTTCAAACATCTGAGAGACATAAACACCCAACTGAATGCATCACAGAGTATACATTTGCTCTTCCTTGGCTTACACCACTCCAGTAACCTAAGATACTCCAGCAACACTAACGATGGCTTATTCTGTAGCAGCCACAAATGGCTCCTCTTCTGAAACCATAAACTCTTAATATTCATTGATTTGACAAATATGTGATAAGTTCTATATAGTCCACTTATTATCCACATAACAGTCTTTCAATTTTTTAACTTTTCTATTTTCTACATCCTAAACATCAATGTAATCTTGAGTGTTGTGCCTACAATAAAGAACTTCATTCTAGAACAATTTCCCCTACCCCTGAGTCAGAATATTTTATTCAAAACCCAGAAACATAAATAAAACTCAAGAATATTATATGAGGAAAACAAACATATAATGGGGAAGGGATGTATGTGAAGGTCAGAAGTCAGTATCAAGTGTCATTCTTAATTGCTTTCCAGCTTATTTCTTAAGACAGGGTCTCACTGAACCTGAAAGTCACCAGTGAGCTCCAGGAATTGGCCTGGTCTGCCTCCCAAGCACTGAGATCAGAAGAAAGTATGACTATGGCTGGCTTTAATATGGGTTGCTTGGGATCTGAACTCGGGTCCTCATGCTTGCCAGCAAGTACTTTACCCACTGATCCATCCCCCAAGCCCTGCAATTCTAAGTCCTTATGATCCTACTGATATCAAGTCCACCCTGATAAATTCCAACACAAATCAAGAAAATTGCTCTGCCAGAAGTAGATGGTGGCACTTGCCATTTCCAATCTGAGGCTAATGCTATGTGTAAGTTTATTTTCAGATGAACCTATTTCTAACCTTCCCATTACTAATATAAAAATGTTCTCTCCTCACCTTTAGTGCTAATCTTTTCTTTTAGGCTTAATCACAATCAGCCCAGACCCAAAATAAATCACACAGAAACTATATTATTTGCAATACTGTTTGGCCTATTAGCTCACACTTCTTATTGGCTAGCTCTTATATCTTAAATTAATCCATTTCTATTAACCTATGTATCGTCACATGATTGTGGCCTACTGGTAAGGTTTCACCCAGGGTCTGTCTCCTGCAGTGGCTACTGCGGCTTCTTTCTCCCAGCATTCAGTTTAGTTTTCCCTTAGCTCTATTCTGCCCTGCCATAGGCCAAAGCAGTTTCTTTATTAATTAACCAATAAAAGCAACACATATACAAAAGGACTTCCTACACCACTTACCACTTCTTTAAAGACCTTCCTTACTACTCAATATGTTTGGGGTTTTTGTTGTGTTTTTGTTTTGTTTTTTTTTGTTGTTGTTGTTTTGCTGCAGAATTGTATTAGTTTTCAATTGCTGTATAACATATGCCACAAATTTAGGTGCTTATTAGACCCCTCATTTATTACTTTGTATTTCACAATGTGGCTGGACTCTCTTCAGTGTTTCACAGATTGAAATAAGGATTCTAAAAGGATTACATTCCTTTCTTGGAGCTATGAAGAAGAATATGCTTCCAAGCACATTCAAGTGTTGGCAGAATAGAAGTCCTTGTGGTTAAAGGAGTCAGATTCTCCCTCCTTTGCTGTTTATATAGGAGAGAAGAGTACTACTCTTAGCTACTAGAATTCATGTCCATTCCTTGCTGTGTAACACCAAGGCCAGGAAAGAAAAATCTTTCTCATATTGAAAGCCACTCTAACAAATGTTTACAAAACAATCTTATCCATACTTTCTGTTGAAAAAGCCATGAATCAATATCTTGAAACTTCCAGATGTTACCTGATGTCACTACAACTACCATCAAAGAGTTCACTGTACGGCTGAGTACTCAAAACTTCTTGTCTTCTAGGGGTCCACAGCCACACCTTTGCTGTTTTTCTTCCCCCCACACACACACACTTTCGGAAGTGATTTCTTAGAATCCTTTCCACCTAGATGTACTAAATATTAAATTACCCAGTCTAGTCTTTTAGCAAGGCTTTCCTTAATTTATCTTTCTCTTGAGATTTCATGTAAGCAACAGAAAGATAAAAAAGCACCAACCACTTCCATTTTGCAAAGAAACATATTCAGTCATGAACCAACATTCCACATCAAATCCACCCCACACATGGAATCTTTTTGCCAGGAATCTCAATGTATACCTTTCTGTCTGTCTATCTATTTTGAAAAGCAGTCTTGCTATGTAGCCTAGGCAAGCCAAACTCACAATCCTGCCATCTCAGCCTTTCAAATAGCTGGACTTATAGGAATGCACCACCACACAGGCTTCAGAAATCAATTTTAAGTGTTCTTCTGGGTAGGCTAAATCCAAAAACCATAGTCTTTCTTTCCTAGAGTCCTGTGCCATATAACCTAATCAGAATAATCATCCTTTTACACTCAAGACTTCCTATCTACAATCAAGAAAAATGAAGATTCCTAGGAGACACTGAGAACTCTCCCTACAACAAAAGCTATAGATGCAGCAATTCCAAAATTACATTCTATGTATAACAGCACTGAACAGATGCATATATACTTACAATGTTGGGAGCCAAACTTCTTGCTGCTGGAAAAATAAATTATAAATTATTGAACTAAGAAAGACTGAGATTTAATTAGAATCATATCCATCCATATGAATTTATAGTTTTTAAATATATTTTATTTTGTTTGTCTCCCTCCTTGGTCTGTCTTCTGAATAGAAAAGAAATGACAATCCAGTGACAATGAATACATCTAGTACCCAGATCTTGATTTCTAAAAGGGATTCCTTATCAAAAGCAGTCATGGGGGTTAGGGAGAACACTGGAGGGATAGCTCAACAGTTACAAACACTTCTTGGGTCCTAGCCCCAGCAACCACATGACAGCTCACAAACTGAAGTCTGCAACTCCAGTTCCAGGAGATCTGATGCCCTTTTTTCAGCCTCTGTGGGCACAAGGCACACACATGGTGCACAGACAAACATAAAAGCAATAAAACTTAATTAAAATAAATCGATAAATAAAAGTAGTCATGGATACTGGGCTGGTGGTGCACACCTTTAACCCCAGTACTTGGTGGGAAAAGACAGGTGGATCTCTATGAGTTTGAGGCCAGCCTGGTCTATATAGTGAGCTTCCAAAACAGCCAGGGCTACATAAGTGAGATGCTATCTCTCTTAAAAAAAATAAACAAACAAACAAACAGCAGCCTTAGGATGGGTCCCAAAAGAAATAGAGAATATCAGAACAGGAAAAGTACAAAATGAGACCAGAACACTCTGTTGTACCAGAAAGAAAGAAAGTAGCTCCGAGTCCCCAGAACGATACAGATACATCAAAAGGTAAGAATCTAACAATAAGGAATTTCTATTATATTAGATAAAAAGCTTCGGCACACTAAATGAAAAGAACTGTAACATACATCAAATGACTGTGTGTAATTTTCAAGAGTTTTGACAGGTGAGGGTGGTACAAACCTTTGATCCCAGCACTCCAGAGGCAGGGGCAGGCAAATCTCTGAGTTCAAAGCCAGCATGGCCTACACAGAGAAATGCTATCTCAAAAACACAATTTAAAACAAAACAAAACAAAAAACACAGATTTTATCTATAACTAAAGCCATAGTTGGGGATAGTGCCACTGCTTGAGGCAGAATGCTTGCCTAGCACACACAAGGTCCAGATTTGATCCCCAGCCTCACAAAAAGCAAAAAAAAAAAAAATTAAACTGCTTAAGGAAATAAAAATATAGAATTTACAGTTATTTTAATGAATATTAAAAATTTTATATCTTATGGAAAAGAACTTACTACTAAAAAGACATGACTAATGTGTTTGCTCTCCAAGTAGTAAGGGTAATTATTTGAAATGGCTGGATATCAAGGATGACTGCCTGTGTATTTAAAACCCCTTCAATAGCTCAGCTAGTAGATCAGAGGACTGTAGGAAAAAAATCAAAATAATAAAAATAAAAACAAATACAGCTTTGAAGACATTCCTCCTCTAAGGTTCTTATGTCTCTTCTACTACCCACAATGGAAGTCCACTTGTGAAAAGAAAATCTCCCCCTAAAAGGTTCTATGACCTTAGGATCCCTGAACCAGTCCTCTTCAGTTTAGTTATAGAATTAAAAAGTAAATGGCATAGCGTTGCTTTTCTGTTGAAAGGGATGGAAGGCAATGATGGAAAGAAGAGAGACCCTGGATGAATTCATAAAAGAAAATTAATGATGAGATTATATGACTATTACAGTAAGTATTCACTTATTAAAGACCTACTAAAACACCTTTGAATTTAACTTCATAAAAAGTTTATTGGTACGTGAGCCTCCAAACACACTAGGCTCCCACACAGCCACGGAGGAGGGGAGGAGGTGGAAAATTTTTTAATAACAATAAAAAAGTGTCTGAAATAAAAAAAAAGTTTATTGGTTAAGAAGTTCTGATTTATTGAATTATATTGGCTTAACAGTCACACATTTCTAGGCTCTACGCCAAGAAGTCCCATATGAACCCAAGGACAACGTGTTCTGAAAAGTTGAAAACATTCCATGACTGTGAGAAATGTGCCCAAACGCTGGCTTCGGATGAATGTACTTAATCATCTGTGACCACAGCAGTTAGAAGAGCACTCCTGAGAGGCATCAGCAGCGATTCTAAGGTGGTTCCTGGTTACTGATGCCCTACTTTCTAACTACCTAAACCTGCAGAAGTAATGTCCCATTTTCCTAGATAAACAGCAAATGTATCTCAAAACTCAAAAACCTGATTGTTTCCAAGACAGGGTCTCTCTCTGTAGTCCAGCCGGCCCAAACTCATCTTCCTCCGGGTGCTGAGCTTGCAGGCACACACCAACACAGAGCCTGATTTTCAGAAAGTATCTCATGGGGAAATTCAACATATGACAGACATAGCCTCCCCCCCAGCCCCAAACCCCTCGTTATGGGCTTCTATCCTGCAGGCATGAGATGGTTGCTACCCTCTTGAAATCAGATACCTGTGGTTACCCACATACAACCTCACAAGATTGGGCCCAGTAACATTCTCTCACAGAGGGGAGTAAGGAAGGGTTCCTGGGGCAGCACACTCACTAAATGAAGCCCCTACCATTCCTAAGGATATGTGAGTGGTTCACAGTTTCTGGGCAGGGGGAGCTTTTCTCTGAATGTTTAGCCTATGGTAAACTGGCCTCTGGTAAATCCTATAACCTCTCACCTAGGCCTCAATAAAACCCACTGGTTCACCAAGCTAGATTTGAGTGGAATCTTTTCTTTGGTCTGTCCTTGGTGTCCCATCTGTAGAGGGAGTCACTGATTCATATCTTCCCAGGTTACATTCATATAACACTTCTGTGCGATCCACTTCAGCCCCTGCAGTACCCGCACATAACTTCTAAAACTGCAGAACACATAAAACATGACTCCAAGACTTAAGTGAGATAAACGTTCTGGCATCAGAAGAGTTTTCCAGACTCCTGAGACAAAACAGGTATTAAAACTAAAATTTTAACAGTAGCTTTATTTGAGTAGAATAATAAATACTTTGGGGGTTTTCCCATTTTTCTATAGTAAATAGGAATTACTATTTGACAGACATTGAACTTTATTCATAAAGGTACAAACGCAATTACTGTCCCTCTCTAAAGTATTGTTAGAGTAGTTCCAGGGGGAAAGTAATTATGCACCCCTATATCTATTGTTTGTTTGCTTAAGATATAGGCTCCCTATGTAGCCCTAGCTGGCCTGAAACACACTATGTAGAGCAGGCTGTGCTCATACTTGTTGTACTGCTTCTAGGCTTAGTTTCCCAAGTGCTGGAATTACAGCCCTCTGGTACGCTGAAAGTAGTTTTAAAGTACATACATATAGATATAGATATATAATTTATATGTGAATAAGCACATAAAATGATATAAAGAATCGCAAAAATAAAAAGGCTGTGTATGGTGGTTCATGCCTATAATTCCACCTCCCAGGAGGCCGAGAAAGAAGGATTGCTATGACTTTGAGGCCTGTGGGAACAACAGAGGGAGACCCTGTCTCAAAAGACAAACAAATATAGTCATTGAGATGGCTCAGCAGTTAAGAGTGTCTACAGACATGCCTAACGCTGTCAGTCAGATTGATCCTCATACATGGAGATGAACCAATTCCCAAAATTTGCCCTTTGACCTCTACACATATGCAGTAGTACCACTGTGTGCACAAACTTCATATTCATTCTCTCTCTCTCACACACACACACACACACACAAATAATTAAAATACAATAAAAAAAAACTTTAAAAAAAGGACTTTAAGAAAATAAAAATCTGACCAATTCCCTCCCTAAAAAGCTTATCCCTGGAAAAACTCCACCCCTAAGAAGTCCTATATAAGTCCCTCTGCCTGTTCACTTGGCAGCTGTCCTTCTCTACCCTGGCAGAGGCTCCCCTAAATTCCTCCTTCCCAAATAAATCTCTTGAAAGAGTTTTGGGCAAAGACCTTCTTTCGCCACTGTGGAGCAAAATGTCTGCTGAGAAGTTCCCTTGGAGGAGTAGAGCAGAATGGGAACCTCCTTTAGGGGAGCAGAGCACAAGTTTCCCGGGAGCCTGAGCAGATTGCTACATTTCCGCAGATTGCTACATCCCCTTAGCAGAGTGAAACAGAAGTAACAACTTGGGGAGGAGCTGAGAAGAAATGGATCCCTCTGCTGGAAAACTCCCTTGGGAATAGAGCAGAGCTCAGATACAAAGGCTCTCTCTCCAGGAGGAGCAGGATTGCCACATCCTGCAGGGAGACCATCCCCCAATGGACCCCAGCATCGGGTATACCCTGGCTTCCCAACAACTCAGGATCCTTTCTCGTCATAGCTGTAGGTATAGCCTGGCTTCCCAACAAGTCAAGATACCTTTCCCTCCTGAGCTGTAACACTTGCAGTCAGAATGGCTAAGATTAAAAACAAAAGCGACAGCGACAGCTCATGCTGGAGAGGATATGGAGCAAGAGAAATACTCTTCCATTGCTGGTGAAAGTGTGAACTTGTACAGCCACTTTGGAAATCAACATAGTGGTTTCCCAGAAAAGTGGGAATAGATCTACCTCAACACCCAAAGGATGTGCCATCGTTCCACAAGGACACTTGCTCAACTATGTTCATAGCAGCTTTATGGACAACAGCCACAAACTGGAAACAACCTGGATGCCTCTCAACAAAAGAATAGATCAAGAAAATGTGGTACATTTACAAGTGTAATATTACTCAGCTATTAAAAAACAATAACATCATGAAAATTGCAGGCAAATGGATGCAACCAGGAAAAAAAAACCATCCAGAGTGAGGTAACCCACACCCAGTAAGACAAATACGGTATCTACTCACTTATAAGTGGATACTAGATGTAAAGCAAAGAATAATCATGCTAGGGGCTGGAGAGATGGTTCAGAGGTTAAGAGCACTGACTGCTCTTCCAGAGG
>LOJH01033046.1:1812-16388 GCA_001685095.1 Ellobius talpinus | reverse complement strand
TAGAAGATTGTGGATCTGCAGATTGATAATTCTGCCATT
This sequence comes from Ellobius talpinus, assembly GCA_001685095.1. NCBI lineage: Eukaryota > Metazoa > Chordata > Mammalia > Rodentia > Cricetidae > Ellobius > Ellobius talpinus. The sequence goes on along the minus strand of LOJH01033046.1, from coordinate 16,349 downwards.
TTCATTTCATTTCCTCAAAGTCAGGGTCAGCTTGTGAAAAGTTGTGAAACAACATCCTCAACGTGAAATGTCAGCCCTCACTCTAAACTCCTCCCCCTTTTCAGAGCATCCAATGAAGACTCACCGGGTTTTATAGTGGCTTTCTGATTTTGGTAGTCCATACAAGAAGGGAGTTTGGAAGTTCTTGTATACTGTTACTGATTGTCTGCCCATGTTCTGCCTGGAAAACCATGATTGTTTATAGAAAGTGTCTTTAATAAAGCTGGATACAGTTTGGCTTGGAAAAAAAGAAATACAGTAATGGGAAAATAAAACAGTTGATGTGTTTAGAAGAAAGTTCTATAAAGAAACCAAGAATATAAAGTGTAATTTCATGAGACCACTGGGTTCCAGTGAGGAAAGATGAGATTTGACTTGGGTTTTAACCAGCATACTGGTGGAAAGTGACCAGTTATAGATGTATTTGGAAGAGGCCAACAGGACATACTGATCAAGTGTGAGGTGGGAAGCAAAGATGAAGACAATAATAATGTCAAAGTTTTGTCAAGAGGAATTGCAATGACAGATTTGCCACTAGCTGGGCTGTGGGAGACTAGTGGGTGAGGAGACCTAGAATTTTCATGAAGAATGTTAAACTTGAGGTGTCTCCCAGACATCTGCCCAAGAGGTCAAGAAGATCGAGGAAAAAGACCAGATGAGAGATGCCTGGGAGGTGAGGAGAAAGGATCAAGAGGCTATGGTTTGCAGGATAACACGAGAGGGAAAGGATTCTGGGAATGGGGAGGAGTGAATTGTGTGGAGCTGATGTAGACTTGGGGTAGGTAGTAAGATGATGAGGGCCCTGGATTTGATTGCATGGTAATGATTGGTAACCATGACAACACTGTTTTAGAAACAGAAACCTGACTGAAGTATATTCTATTAAGACTAGGAGGAAAAGAAGACAATTAGAAATGTGTTGGAGAAGTTGACTCTCAAGGGAGCTGGCAGAAAGGGGAAGTAGCTGGGTTGCTGAGTGGAAGAGGTAGGTGGTGGGTGTGTGGTAAATCAGTGTGCTCCTCTCAGTGAGATAATAAGAATCATGAGGGGTTGAGCCCTCACTAAAAGTAAAGAGAGCAGTATGTGTTTCCAAAGATTCTTTCTCTTGTTGCTCTCTCTCTCTCTCTCTCTCTCTCTCTCTCTCTCTCTCTCTCTCTNTGTGTGTGTGTGTGTGTGTGTGTGTATGTGTGTGTTTGTGTGTGGTGTCTTTCTCATTCTCTCCATTAATAAGAGAGCCACCTTCCAGGAGGGACCCTGTCACACTGGAGAATAACATTTGCCAACCTCCCTTGCTATGACTCTAGCTTGTGGGGACTGTCACCAGGCTTGAGTCAACATGCACCAGGAAGAGTCTCCCACACAATTTTTAACATTCTATTCAATCCTTTTGAACCATGGTCATGTTGCGAAGCAGTAAAATGAGGCAAAGGGCATACAGGATGTACGTGCTGCATTAAAGGGAGGAATCCTTACAAAACATGACAATCTATACAAAACACCTGAGGCGGGAGGTTTTGTCCTAGAATAAGAGATCCCCTTAGGAACCTGGCCAGTTTCCCCAAATTCACCATGGGGAAAAGCTCAATGGATGCTTTCCTAAGTGCTCAAGCATCTCTGTGTGGCCCTTACTACCTCAGCTCCTAAGCATGTCCTCCTTACACACCCATCATTGTGCCATTTAATCTTTGCCCGTTCGAGATTTTTTTTTACTTATTTCAAGGTCAGAAAGGAAGAAAAAAATGGGTTCTTAATGGAGTTGACTTAATCACAAATAAGTTCAGAGCCTGCTTTGATGGTATGAGTAGAAAATTATTCTTTGTGAAAACACAATAGAAAAATTTGCATCTAAATCATGGTTTGGGATAAGTCAGTCCATTTTTACCTCTGAGTTTCAGGAAGAAGAGCACAGAATGGGCCATTACTACATAATACAGAGAAGTAATGGCATTGCCACTTACCTAGCTTTGTCACAGGCTGGTCTCCTCTTTTCCACCGTGGACCGTTGTAATCCTTCAGACCTTATATCAGGTCATGATACAGGTAAAGTCAGGTGGTCTGAATTTTAGTAGATAAGGTTAATTTATATTCAAAAAATGCATTACAGAATGAAGACACTTGTGTGAGAAACTTTCTGCATGTGGTCTAGCTTAATTTAACTATATTAATAAGTTGATTTACCAGAATGTAAGGTGATTTTTTCTAGGTTACCAATTTGCTACATTAATGAATAATTTGAGGTTTAGATACACTGTATGCCTAGTGTTATAGAGGAAGCTAAGCAGAGAGTGATGATTATAAGTTCCATTTCTTCTACCCTTTAACTAGATATGATTAAAAGGAAACACTAATTGCTTTCCGTGTACTGTGATGGCTAAAAAAAGGTTCCATCCCCAGATCAGATCCTTGGCTCTGGGCTAACGCTAATCATCTGGAAGTGCAGGGGTGTTGTGTGCTGGGAATTGTTCTCATTTAAATGTTTCTCTGAATACTACATGACTTTGAGGACAAAAGAGAGGAACTTCCAAAAACAGCCTCTAGTATCCTTAATAGTCAAGGGAGGCCTTTTATGTTTTAAAGCTCACCTGCTTATTACAGGCAAGTAGGCCATCTTTGGGGTTTTACTATTTATCCCGGGTGCCACGCAGCCCTACAGCATAAACAAGATGTTTAAATATTTGCTAGACACAAACATAATCAAACAGTATGCTAAAAGAAAAGGAGAAAGAAGAAAGAAAAGCAGGGGAGGGAAAGAGGAGGAGAGAAATCTAGAGCATTCTAGAACCTTCTAAATGGGTTTAGTGTTTGTGTCTGTGCTCCCAATGCCCTATCATCATCAAAAGAGATTCTAACTCCACGTGATGCAAGCTTAAAGCCCAGCAGCCATGTACCTCTTGCTCCTGAAAGCCATCTCCTCGTGACACAAGCATACCCGAGCCAGCTGATACAAGCATCACTGTGTTGCCAACAGAGACCTTCTAGAACAGTCTGTTTCCTTATTTATGAGGAATAATCAATGTCACTCTGTTGGAACGAGTTTAGCTTAAGCCGGAGTGGAGTCTCACTGGACGTACAGGGGGAGTTAGACATAAAAGGTCATTGATTTTTAAAATTCTGGACACAGAGTACAACTGTTTTTTTTCCCCCTTTTGTGTTTTGTGGCGTTTGCCGTTGTTGTCCTTTAGTTTTGTTTTCCCAGTGCTGAACATCAAACCCAGAGACTTGCTGATGCTGGGCAGATACTAAACTGGCACAGCAATAAAGTTCTGGTCAAGAGAGTGAAATCTCTGGCCCAAATGGAGACCTAACATCCAAGTTGGGTAGGTCAAATGATTGACCTGGCAAAGGAACCACCCGTCATGGAGTCAGGGCAAACCCTAAGATGATTTTAGCTTAAGTCATGCTAAAGGGATGGGCAGAATAATTATCCCTTTAAGGAGATACTGCACTTTGCCATCCCAGAATCCCCTGCTTCCTAGTGAAGCCTTGCACAAAGCATAGCCATGCTACTTCCAAACCTGCCATCTTCCCCAAATTATTCAGAAATTCATACTTTTCTTTTTCTTTTATCTTTTTTCTAAGTGTGCTTTCCCTAATGCTTTGATCTTCATTGCCTTTCTAACGCTCCCCTCCCTGCTGTGTGGCTGCTCATCACTACATGGCTGACCTCCATGCCTGCTCACCTCCTGAGGCATGGCTCTTTTCCTCCTCTCCACTCTTCTGCTCTGCACAGCTGATGAGATTTTGAAATTTGTGGCTTGTCTGCCCTGGGTGATTTTTTTAAGCTCTAATAAAATAGACCTCTGGCATCTGTTTGAGGCTACCCTTGGGTTCTTTTATTTATGAGACTAAGGTCCCAAGACCTCAATTGCTCCCCGGTATCAGTACCACTGCCTTATCCCTCTAGCCCCCACCTCACTCTTTATTCTAACAGAACATGTTGAATGGAAGCTTCAGTCTGATATAAAATGAGATAACTTTATGACAGTAGGGTCAATTAATGCTTTCAACATATAGATCATGTCCTCCGTATCTGCTGTGAGAGAGGTGGTGGGAATGAGCTGACTTCTGCACACAGGAGTCTGCTCTGCAATCAGTTGTGGGCTCCCCAGTCTTGACCCGCTCATGAAATGACAAGATACCTGGGTGTTGTGTTTTGAATGTGAAGTGTCCCCTGTCATCCCACATGCAGATTTGAACCTTGATCCAAGTTGGTGGTGATGTTTAAGGAGTCTGGGGATGATAGGAGGCAAAACCTCTGGGAAGTTAGTGGGTAACTGGAGGTAGACCTTGACTTCCTGCTCATTATCTGCTTTTTGAGTTTGGATACAGTGTGACCAGCCAGCTTCCTACTCCTGCTATCTTGTCTTCCCCGACCTGACAACATCATCCCCTCAGATGGTTAAGCCAAGTAAAGACTTCATCTCTTCAATTGCTTCTGCTTAGGCATGTGGTCACAGAAAAAGTAACTAGAAACAGGACAACTACCTTGTGCTAAATAAGAAATCATGGTGAAGCAAGCAAGAAGAGCCTATCTATAACCTTAGCACTTTAGAGACATAGGTTCAAGGCCAGCCTGAGCAACATGAAACCACCTCTCAAAACAAACTGGAGAGATGGCTCACTGGTTAAGGGCAACTGATGGCTCTTCTAGAGGACTAGGATTCAATTACCCAGCACCCACATGGCAGCTCATAACTGCCAATAACTCCAGTTCCAGGGGATCCTATGCCCTCACAAAGACAGATATCCAGGCAAAAACACCAATGTACATTAAATAAATAAATAGATTTTTAAACATCCCCCCAAAAAACTATCTTATTATTTAAATAGCATCAAAAATGCATCTCTACTTAGAGTGTCTTCATACATTAGTTAACCCTTCTAGAGTACAAATTACAGTTCATTTATGCATACCTACATATCGCAGTCAATGCTGAAGTGTTATATTTTAAATTATTTACAGACAATATAATATTAGTTAAGTAGTTTAATATGTCTCACATACTTACAAAACTTGGCTTCTTCCCCTCTCTGGGACACAGCTTCTACCATGCCCCCCAAAACTCTGTAGATGCTGGTGCACAACTGAATGGCACAACTGAATGCTATCTGAGGTATCACTGGCCTCGTGGAGATGCTGAACCTTGGATGTGCTGTACCCACACTGGAGGATGCAACACCTGCCAACAGAAGCCAGTTGCTTTAGCAACAGATGTATGTCTGTCACACATTGGACAACTGGGAATATCAAAGGACACTTCCCTCTTGTGTACCCAATCTTCCTGTTGCCACTAGCTGAAGTCCTTTTCACATCTGGGTGGAGAATTCCTTGCTGGCATTCTGCCTCTCCTTGAGCAGTGCTGTCACCATGGTAACTGGGGCCCTTGCCATGATTGACAGCCCTCTCTCACTGCCACAGTTTTACTGCCACTCAGTCTGTTTGCTGATGTCCCAACGTCTAAAGCAGTAATTTTAAAAGGGACTCTTCTTTAGTATGCAAAGAGTACAGTTTCTTAAGGGCAGCCATTATTAAAGGGAGCTATTAGCATCCATGGGTGAGAGTTCTGGGTAAGGAAGAAGAGTTGGAAAGCCGTGAACAAGACTCTTAAAGGACGTCCCATGAGGAGTTGTTGTCTTTTTTGTTCAAGGACACAGACAGCCTGCAGTTGAGCAAAAGAAGACATGGGAAATGAATAAGATATAAAGAAAGAAGTTCATCACTGTGGAACATGCTGAGTTTCAAAAGAAAACCACACACATGACAAAGTCAAATTGCCTACAGAATGTGCTCCTTTTCCTGAAGATATCACAAATATGAGTGCTTTTTTAAAAACAATAAATAATGTGTACTTGGGGTAAGAGTGTCTGCAACTCTGAAATTTAATGGTGTTTACACTCCTCATGGTCCTAAAGCTAAACAACACGCATCAAAAAAAAACCTTAATATTTCATGTACAAAAAAATTCTTCAAGATAAGAAAAACCAATAAACCAACTGGTATTTTTTTTTACTTAATTTTTTAACTTTGCTCAATCTTTAAGCCTGGTTGTAAATTACATCCTTTGCACAAGACAACTTAAAAGCAACAAGATTAAGGCACTTAAGGGACAAGCAACTCTCTTAAGCAGCCATAGCCTTGTTTCAGGTGTGTGCTCTTGTCCCTTGGTCTTATGAACAACTTTCTTCCAAAATATTCACACTTAAGTCTAAAGGGGGTATTGTTTATCCCTTATCTCTACTTAACACATTAATTGCCATTATTCTGACACAGCCTGAAATTCTCTTCTGAACTGTAGTCAAGGGCCCTAAGCAGGGAGCTACTCAGGTTGCAGAAGGCCCAGGGCTCCTCTCCTGACTGCTGTGGACTTAAGCAGGGAGAAGGAGCTTTATGAGGAAGGGATACCCGGTTTTACTCTCAGGACTCATCTGGGATGTCCCACTGGCAGTCTTTCAGGACACAAGACAAAGGGGAACAGCACTCTGCCATAGAGTGGGTCCCCAGTTCTGCAGGGAGAATAGAAACCCAGCACTGTTACAGTCAGGTCACAAGGTCAAGCCAGTCCCCAGGCTGCGTTAGATCATACTATATCCTGGGCCCATGCCCATCTTTGCCATGGGTCCTGTCTTTGTCTGCCTGCATAGTAACTGTACTGCAAGGACTTGTTGAACTATCTCTATTCCTAAGTCACATTCTCCCTAGACTTTGGGGCAGTGACCCTGGAAGAGTTGGAAGCACAGAAAAATAACTATGGTCTACAAACAGCATCTCCCTTTTAATAATGAGTCCTGCCTTGCCAGTGAGTACACAAGTAGACATAAAAATTCTGTGGCTTTTGGTAACATTCCTATTGTATTCTTCTGTTGTAAGAGACCACTTGTTTTTTCCCCTGCTGCTCAGCCCCGAAATAACCACACAGAAACTATATAGTTTGCAATACTGTTTGACCAATAGCTTAAGCATATTTCTGGCTAACTCTTATATCCTAAACTAACCCATCTCCATTAATCTGTGTATTTCCATGTGGCTTACTGGCAAAGTTTCAGCATACCTGTCTCTGGCGGTGGCACCATGGCTTCTTGCTGACTCTGCCTTCTTTCTCCCAGCATTCAGTTTAGTTTTCTCCACCTAGCTCTGTTCTGTCCTGCTCTGCTATAGGCTCAAAGCAGCATCTTTATTAACCAATGGTATTTACAGCATACAGAGAGGAATCTCACATCATTCTTCTCTGTAGGAAAGCCAGTTTTACCTCACTGCCTTCAGTTCAATCCCTCTGCCACAGACACCCAGACTTTGTGGCTTTTTAAAAAAAAATTAGATGTAAGAGCTGTCTATATCTGCTGTGTAGGAGAGTTCCCTGGGGGAGACTGGGAGGTTGACTCATAGGGATAGAACCCAGGGACTTGCACCTGAATATGCATTAATTTTAATATTCATTGAAGAATCGACATTTTCTAAAAATAATCCCTTACAGAAGTCTCATTAATTTCACTGCCAAGAGGCTCTTTGAATCATTAAGCAAAAATTTCCAATCCTACCCTAACAAATTATGGATTTAGGAGATCAATAACTTATTTCAAGAGATTAAAAATAAGCACAAGGTCCTGTGTTTGGGCCTCAGCTCTGGAAAAAACATTAAAACTTAGATCCTTGTTATAGAAGAGTTTTAGAAAATAACCAGGTTGATGGCACACGAAGAAAATCCTCTGAGTTAGCTTGACAACTATGGAAATGTTAATTCTTTAATCTAGTTTTATAATCCTGCCTTTGTGTTTATTTTATTGGTGTGGCCAAGGCTCACTAACTCAATGAGATTTGTCAGCCATGGCATTTGGCTTCATGGTATATATTTTTCAGCTCTGACAAATACCAGGTGTAGAGAGCATCAAACCACTGAGAAACACAGAATAAGTGTTAGATGGAAAGGTCTGAGTGCTTCTAAAGTCTCCTGGAGAGTGAGACAGAGACAGAGACAGAGACAGGAAGAGCCAGAGAGAGAGAGGAAATATGTGTGTTCTACCTCCAGCAACAGACTAAAGAAAACAAACAGGGGCTGGAGAGATGGTTCAGCTGTTAAAGGCTAGGCTCACAACCAAAAAATACAAGAAAACAAACAGGCAAAGTCCTAAGGTCTACAAATACTCATTTACAGCTGAAGAATTGAAGAATTGTTTCCATTTTGATTCGTCTTTTTTAAATCGCATTATTAAATGGCTAGCCCAGGTTAATACCCACTTTTCCTCCTTTATCTCCCACCTACTAAGCAGAACCTTCCAGACATTCAGAGTCTGCCCTCAGGATTTAATGTAGCTCCCCTGGAGCCTGCCACACTGCCATCAACTGATTTCTGAAGCCTCTTGTTTCTACCAGGGTAAATGAACTCTTCAGTTCCTTCAGGCTAATTTGATCACCTCTTCCATGAAGGTTTTCCTAACTGTCTTAGCTGGAGACAGCGACATCTCCATCTGTTTTTGACAGTGTCTGTGTCCCAATTCAGTGTTGTGTGGTCGAAGGGGAAGAGGGGAGTAGGAGAGGAGGGCTACAAGCTCTCAGGATCTGTTGTTATCAGGACAAACGACAAGACAGCAAAGTGCATCTTCCCACTGTATGGATTTCAAAGCAATTAAGGAAAACACAGAGGAGCTGGATAGAGGTCCAAATGGCTGCTTTATTGCTCACAAATCTGGGTTATAGAGCACTTTTTGGACCTATAATAGTGAGCAGGCTATGATGTTTGCCTAAGTTTAATCAATTCACCCTACCAGGCCTACACACAGAGAGGAAAGTAGAGATCGGGTGCACACCTCCAAAACAAGACTGTGCGCACATGAGCCACACTGGGTAGCCCATGGGAACTGAGCCCAGAATGGGGCCAAGGTACCCGTGAAATGGTAGAAAACTCTAATCTGTGAATCTGAAGATCATAAGATGGATAAGGGAATTATTATGCCTGAACATTGAGGATATCATTAGGGAGCTGGAGAGATGGCTCACTGGTTAAGAACACCTGCTATTCTCACGGAAAACCTGGGTTCAGTTACCAGCACCTGAGGGCAGTTCACAATCATGCTTAACTCCGTGCCAGAGGATCTGGTGCCCTCTTCTGACCTCTGCAACTACCAGGCATGCAATGCGGGCATTCTATAATTTGTGTATGAAGTCACTAGTCCATCATTGTATCACCTCTCTGGGAGAAATTAGTATGACTGTTAGTAAGACAAACTTTAATTGACTGCTCCCTGAGGTAAGATGGAGAACTACCTCCAACTTCGACAGTGGAAGCGGGGAGCTGTCAGACCTTTAGGGAATTGGAAGTGTGGTTAAGGTGGAGTCATGTTGGCACCCTTTTAGGGCGAGGTAAGAACTGAACACAACAATCTAAAAGTTGGTGGGAAGCAAGAGGCGGGGCTTGGGAGTGAGGGGTTCAAGAGATCTAAGCACAAACCTCTAAAAGCTCTCTGCTGGAGAGTTCTGGGACTGCAGTGAGTTCCTACCAGTATGGAGTCATTTGCCTGGGGATGTCTGAAGGAGGCGTCTTGACATAACCAAACCATGCAGATATAGACTTTGCAGTCGGTTTCAGTCTTATGTCTAGGGAGACTGAGACAAGTTAGAAAGACAGGAAAATGTAAGTGGGAAGGAAAAGTAAGCCCACGGCTGAGGTCCTCAGCCTCTAAGAGGTCCATCCCAGGTAAAGCCTTGCTGTGACGGCTGCCTGTGGATACTCTCTTAGTGTCATAGAGAAATGTTTCAAATTACTTTAAAATGGCAATGTGTTATGCTTAAGGGCTAAAGAAATAAGACCTTCCTAGTGGTAAATCTGTAATTCTCTAGGAATCTCTGACACTGCATTTATAGTAAAGTAATGTAAAGTAAATGTCTTAATTCCTGTGAAGCCCTTGAGAGCCATGCTTTTGTCTTGTCAGGTTGTAATCCTAACCACCTAAGTGACATTTTATAATCTCTTTTAATGAGAAAAATGAGGAAAGGAGAATAACAGTCTCTGCAATCTCTTGACATGCAGCTTGAGGGTCACTGAAATCATACACACATACACACACATGTGTGCACACACAGACTCACACAGGCACATACACACACACAGCTTCACCTTGTAGAGACCTCTGAAAGAACTCAGGCTATGGTAGGTGGCTGTCTCCTACCCTCCTCTAAATAAAAAACATTGAGCACTTCTAGGTCAGAACAAGAGAGTCCAATTCCAATCCCTCTTTGGCAGGAAAACCGGAAAGCCAGCATGTGTGAAGATGCCCCTAAGTAGCCTTGACCCTCTCCAAGACCCTCAGTCCCCACTAGTCCTGAAAGAGCCTGCACTAGGTCCCTCTAGAGAACCAGAGCCAATAGAGGATAGGAGGAAAGGGGGATGGGAAGGAGAGGAGGAGACAGGCAGAGAATGTCTACAGCTTTTTCTCTCAGCATTGTAATGAGTTGGAAGTCCAAACCCCACAGAGTAAGCAAGCAGACCGGAAACTCAAACAGCTTTGAACTTGAAGCTACGACTACAGGATTTCTTCTTTAGAAAACTTGGCTTTGCAGAAATTTTTCAACTGATTGGATGAGACCCACCATAGTCTGTAGAGTACTCTCATTCACCAAGTCAACCCAGTGTCGATACCAACTGCATCTCTGCAATACTACTGTAGTAACCCCATATGGATGTTTCATTAAGTAACTGGGTACCACGCTGCTGCTCCTTCACATTGTCTTCCCTTCATCCCACCTCCATCTACACTGCACCTTCAGAAGCAACTGCTCTTTTTTTCCAAATATAAATTAATAGGTTTTTAATCTGGGTGTGAGAATGCTGGCCTGTAATCCCAGTACTCAAAGGTAGAGGCAGGAAGACAGCAAATGTGAGGGCAGCCTAGGCTAGGCAATATAGAGAGACCATACTTCAAAAATGATACAAAAGAAAGAAGTAAACAAAAAATAGGTGTACATATAACTATTAACATAGTTTTAAATTATCTAACACAGAATCCAGGTGTGGTAATATGCTTGTCATGCAAGAAACTCAGGAGACTGAGGCAGGAAAACCGGGTGAGCCAGTGAGTTAGAGGCAGCATGGGCAATATGATGAGATACTGTTTCAGAAGAAAAGGAGAGGGGAGGGGAATCTGTGACATAAGATGATTGTAAGATAAATGACTGCCCAGATCACATCCCAATAGTTTGACAGACTTCAGTCTTAACCTTCTTTGAACTTCTGTCCCCTTTTGTGCCTCCAGTGTCTATCACTGTGTGGTCTGTGATGGCTTTGACACCACATGTCACAATGGCGCTATGCTGCATGGCCACTGTCTATGATGAGAAGTCACCCCTAAACAGAAGGACTGCCGGTGACTGACCTGACTCCATTTTGTTTGTGACTCCGTCTGACTCCACCTTGCCTTTTGATCAGTTATTTTCTTTCTGAGATCTCTGTATTCTGGGAACAACAGGATTGGAAGTGCATGATGACAAGAGACTAAACCAACCACAAAGCAGCAGAAACTGCTGATGACAGCAGAGCTCTAAGGGAGCCTGAGAGAATAGAATGAGAGGGGGTTAGCAAGACTTTGCCCAACCAAGGTTGCTTTCCTTCTCAGCTCTACAAACCCAGACTCTGCCTTTGTTTCCCCCACACACACACACTTTTTTAATAAAACCTCAAGAACCTTGTCAGCTCCTCCAAGTCAAGTGTTGAATCACTAGACCTCTTTCTTCTTCCTAGTGTTGCCACACATAAAGTAAAGATCTTCTAGTGACATCACCCCCACATAACTCTTTCTGGACCATTGGCCAAGCTGGGTCTATGGGATTCCCATTCTAAAGAGACTAAATAAGCAGATCCTGGTGGAATGCTTTGCTTCCTTACTTCCTGAGAACCCCTTTAGACATCAAGCCCATCCTTATTCCTAATTGTCAGCTCCCAAATGCCCAGAAACACATTTTATCTGGAACTCCCAGTGGCCATACTTATCAGGTCCACAAAAAAATTCCTATCAGGCAACACACATCCACCATACTCTTCAAAATCTAGAGAGGAGACAGAAACCAAGGGGGGACAGCCACTCAACAAAGACAAAAGCAGATATTTGCACCTAGAACTATAATCTTCCCAATCCCAGATGCCTAAATGACAGCATATAAACACAGTCAAAAGCAGCCAGGACACTGTGACTCCAATGGAGCCCAGATACCCTACCATAGCAGGCCCTGAATATTCCAACCTAACTGCAACACAAGGAAAAGAGCTTAAAACAGCCTTTATGAATATAATAGAGATCACTAGAAAATAAATCCCCTGAAAAGTTCCAGGAAAGTACAACAAGACCAGAAAATGGAGATAGAATTGATAAAGAAAACCAAATCTGAAGGAATTCTGGAAATGAAAAGTGTAGGAATTTGAACAAGAGCTACAGAGGTTAAACTTCACCAACAAACAAATGCAAGTTTAGTATTTGTGTGGGGTTTCTAGTTCTTGTGCCTCCTCTTGGGGCTCTTTTCCTCCTGTTGATTTGCTCTGTCCAACATCACTGAGATGGTTTTCATTTTATCTTATATTTTATTTTGTTAGGCTTTGTTGTTATCTCTTAGAAATTCTTTCTTTTCTAGATCTGAATGGAGGGGAAGAAGGGAGGAACTTGGAGGAGTACAGGAAGGGGAACCTGTAATCGGACATATTGTGTGAGAAAAGAATCTATTTTCCATAATGAGGGTGGGGGTAGCAAGAGTAAGGCAGCTCATGATTAGAACGGTACGTTAGACTGCTCAGCCGTGCTACCAAGCTAAAACTCTGTGTGTTAGCATTGAGCTTGAAGCCCCTTTATTAAAACTTGGGAAATAATCCAGGCATGGCAGTGTCTGCCTTTATTCCCAACACTTGGCGAAGACAGAGGCAGAGGCAGATGGATCTCTGTGAGTCAGAGGCCAGATTGGTCTACAATGTGAGTTCCAGACCAGCTAAGGCTGAACAGTGTCTCAAATGAAACAAAACAACAACAAAGAATCAAACAAACAAACTTGATGAAAATGTGCTTGCTTTTTAGTTCCCAGGGTATGTGAATTCCTTTTCAGCTTCATTTTCCCACAAATAATGAACAGTACATGGTAAGAACTAAATATTTTAAGTCAAAACATAAATAAATCTTGCTCAAAACTGCCAGAAGTATCGTGTTATGTAACTTTAAACTATGCTATGTTGCTGTAGTGACAAAGCCAGCATGATGCTAGCACAGAAACCAACATGTAGACCAATAGACCATAATAGAGAACACAGAAGTCAAATCAAGTGTCTTTGGACAAAAACCAACATGTAGACCAATCGACCATAATAGAGAACACAGAAGTCAAATCAAGTGTCTTTGGACACTTGAGTTTTAACAAAGTTGTCAAAAATCTAGACTGGGGGGAAAAAGACAACATTTTCAACAAATGGTGTCAGCAGAGCTGGATAATCACCTGCAAAAGAGGAAGTTAGAGCCATGTCTCTCTTCCTGTACAAAAACCAATTCAAAGTGGATCAAAATCCTTAATCCAAAATCCCAGAAGCTGCTAGAGGGAAATACAGGGGAAATGCTTCAGAATATAAATAAGGTTTTGGGACACAGTCAGTGGAATTATGTGTGGCAAACAGTGCCTTGGGGAACTGTGAGAGAGGCTCCAGGAAGAAAGGCAGAGGGCCTTTACCTCAGGCGCATTCTGTTTCCTGGACTGTTCTTGAATGTGATTTCTTGCCTCCTGTATTTACAATTAAATTTACATTCAATTTATAAGACATGTTCATTCTTGTTGGGTGTCAGAACATAGCTATAAAACCCAGTCTGGTCAGTGTACACTGAATCTCGATATGGCCTTCTGTTTTGCTTTCATGTTTGCCCAGATCTAACCTGTAGTACGTGCCAGGCAATTGTGCTTAGATTTGTCTGTCCTGAGAAAGTTCTGGAAAGGGCTGTTCTGTTACTATTTAGTATGTGCTTACTGACATTTGTTTACGTGTTTTTCTGATCGTGTTTTCCTGACCATGTTTTTCATTGCTGTCTTTGTTTCGTTCACGTATAAGAGCAAAGTGAAACTGAAGTAAGGTTGCCCACAGCACTGGACTGTAGTCTGCCCCCGTCTTTCAGGTCCCCAGATCCCAGGTCTTGAAGACAGATAGGCATAGGTCGCTGAAATGTTGACAGTTAGGCAAGAATTATCTAACTAGAACCTCAGTGACACAGAGACAGCACTCACACAGAGAGATGAGACTTTGAAGATTGTTTTAAATATCAATAGAAATAAAGCTTTAATGTGTGATGGAGATCGGGGAAGACCATTAGAAACCATGTCTGATTGAAGGTCTCTTTATCCGTAAAAAAGAAATGAACTTAACCGTGTACCACAATCTTGCTGCAATGAGAACTTAAGGAGAAGATATTTTTATTAAATAGGTCTATCACAAGTCCTTCACACACACACACACACACACACACACACACACACACAGAGAGAGAGAGAG
>LOJH01033045.1:0-16389 GCA_001685095.1 Ellobius talpinus | reverse complement strand
CCCAAAATAATCACTCAGAAACTATATTATTTAAATCACTGCTTGGCCTATTAGTTCTAACTTCTTATTGGCTAGCTCTAACATCTTAATTTAACCAATTTCTATTCATCTGTGTATTGCCACATGGCTGTGGCTTACCAGCAAGTTTCACCACATCTGTCCCTGGCGATGGCTTCATGGCTTCTTCTTGACTCCACCTTCTTTCTCCCAGTATTCAGTTTAGTTTTCCCCACCTACCACTATTCTGCCCTACCAGGCCCAAGACAGAGTCTTTATTAACCAATGGTATTCACAGCATACAGAAGGGAATCTCACATCAGGTTGTCAGCAAATGGAACATGTAAACAAAACCCTTGTGCATAATGAGAAGGACCGGCTAGGAAACAGCACCATGTGTTTCCTCAAAGACATCCAGGGACACGACCTCTTACATTTCCCCCAATTTAACTTGGCTCAGTGAGAGCCAGGTGTTAATCTGCTGGAGGGTGGGAGGGGGCTGGGGGCCTGGGAAGTGGAGTGGGGTGTGGGGGTGGGCTTGGACCAGGAATGGTTAAGAGGAGAGGCAGTCTTGCTCTCTCAGGTGCACTGAGAATTCTCCAGTTCTTGCCTCAAAGACAAACAGGAGATGAAGGGCCTTAAACACTTTCATGTTGACAATAGCTAGATTTGGGATAACTACTTGGAAAGACCACAATTAAGAGGTAAAGAGCAGCAAGCACAGTGCCCAGAGGCAGACATTCTCAACCTGGTTGCCCATTAGAGTCACCAGGGGAGCTATTTAAGTGTGCTGATGCAGAGCTCCATCAGGGAAGATTTGAATTAATTGGTCTGGGGTTGGGCATCAGGGTTTGGAGAAGCTCCCAAGGGGATTCTAATGTGTAACCTAGGTGGCCCCCTCCTGCCTCAAGAGATGCCTTTTCTGTTGTATAATTATATTTAAGAGACCTAAATTAATTTATTTATTGGAGAGAAGGATCCAGCCTCTACTGAATGTTCTGTGCTAACTGTATAATGAATGGAAATAACAGCTAAAATTTGCTGAAAGCTTGTTAGATGTCAAACATCATCTTAACTACTGTGCCTGTGTGTGAGCTCCACTGTGGCTCTTAACTCATTTACTTGCATTCTTTAAAGGAGGAAACAGAGGTTTATTGGGATCCAGAAAGTTGTCTTAAATAATTTCAGTGATAAATAGATGCACAAATAAAAGCTGTCCAGGACCACAGAGCTGGAAGATAGGCTGTGAATCATGGCCATGACCCTTCAGTAGCCTCAGTCGGCAGAATCTTCACTGGCTTTTTTGAGAGAGAGAATATGAAGTTGGGTGGGTGGGTACATGGGGAGGATCTGGGAAGAGTCTAGGGTGGGGAAAGAATATGGTCAATATATTGTATGAAAACATTTAATTCATAAAAATATTGTTAATTAAAAATGATTAATAAAAACATCCCCCCAAACAAACAAACATTTAGCCAGTAGTGACGAAGCATCTAGATTGGTTCCTCAACGTTCTATGCCTCCAAGTGTGTGATGCTTTAGAATAGGGTCTTACCATCAAAGTTAGGGTTTGGGGTGCATGGGCAGTGGGGGTAGAAAAAACTGGAGACAGGAAGCTAGGTTCATACTAAGAAACTTGGATGCTTTAGACAAAGGCTTCAGAATTCATAGGGGTTCTCAGCGAGGGAGCATTGTTTGATTTTGCACTTAAAATATCACTGTTATGAGATGTGATGGAGATCTGGGCTGCTGCAATAAAATATTGCTGAGTAACCCCCCCACTTTCTCCTCCCAGTTCTTGTAGCTATAAAGTTCATGATCAAGTGCCGGTATAAGGTGAGGCCAGCTCTATATCCAAGAAGACATTGAATGCTGCTGGGTCCACTCATGGCAGAAGAAGGGAGATCAAGAGCCTGTCCCACCTACCAAGTCCATTCACAAGGACTCCTTCTGCAACCTGACACTTCTGGAAGATTCTACCTCCCAACTCTGTGGCCTAAGGGCTTGATTTTTGAGCTCATGGGTTCTATGCAGTCACAATGCAGAAGCGTGATGTCAAGTGCTGAATTATGCCATTACAATGTTCTATGATTTCACCAAAGTGTTGAATTGTGACATCACAGTGCTTCTTTGTTTCATCATATTGCATCATTGTGAGATTTCAATGCTCCATTGCACCCTCACAATGTTGAAGTGTGCAGTCAGTCACAATGCTCAATTGTGACAATAGAATGATAAATTGTGACACCACAGTGATGGATTATACCACACGGCTCCCATGTGTCACAAAAGAGCTGCATTGTGCCATCACAATGCTTGACTGTGAAATCATGATGCTGCATCATGTGAGAAGACAACATCCCACTGAGCCTTCATAATACCCATTGTGTCCTCACAAAGCTGAATTATGACATCACAATGTTCCCTTGCGCCATCACAATGAGGTGCTGTGATATCTTAGTACAATAAATTAGGCTATCATTATGCTGCACTATGAAGTCATAATTTTCTATTGTGCCATCTCTGTTCTGAACTGTGATACCACGATGCTGAATTTGACATTAATAGCTGTAACATGTCATCACAATGCCTCACCGTGCCATGACAATGCTCTTTGTACTACCACAATGACATCATTATGACATCACACCCACCATTCAATCTTAACATCACATAATTCCATTAGGACATCATAAGGCTGGACTCTGACACACAATACTGAGTTGTATTATCACAGTGCTGCTGTCTGATGTTTTATTCTTTTGGCTTTTTGGGGGTTTCACCACCCAGCTCCCAAATAAATCACACACGGAGGCTTAAGAATGCTCGGCCTTAGCTTGTTTCTTGCCAGCCTTTCTTAAATTAACCTGTCTACCTTTTGCCTCTGGCTTTTACTTTTCTCTTCTGTATATCTTACCTTCCTTCTTGCTCCACGGCTGGCTGGGTGGCTGGTCACCTAGTGTACTCCTCTCCTTGTTCTTTCATGGCTTGTCCCTTCCCTTCCTCAGTTCTCCTTCTATTTATACTCTCTGCCTGCCAGCCCCACCCATCCTTGCTCCTGCCTTCCTATTGGCCATTCAGCTCTTTATTAGACCATCAGGCATTTTGTACAGGCAGAGGATCACAGCTTCACAGAGCTAAACAAATGCAGCATAAACAAAAGCAACACCCCTTCAAATAACACTCCCCAACACAGTACTTTTGTTTGCATCATAGTGCTGAATTATGACATCATAATGTGGCATTGTTGACATCCGGTGCTGTATTATAAGATCACTATGTTGCATTGTGCAGTCATAATTGCAACATATCAATGCTCTATTGTATCATCACAATATTGAATGGTGACATCACAATGTTGCATTATGCAATCACAATTCTTCCCTGTGCCATCAGGATGCTGAATCGTGACATCATAATACTGCACTATACCATCACAATGCCCTATTATGATATCACAGTGTGAATATTACAGAACAGAAGGTTATTGCAATCAGGAGTGCCTGAAAGTGGTCATGAGGTAAACATGAAAAAGTCACTTGAAACAAAGCCCTGGCCGAGGATGTAGGGAGCAGGGCAGAGTGAGAGAAGTCAGGGCAGGAACTCTTGGAGACTGACATAAAGCCCCAGAGGAGGCTATTCCACAGCCTGGACAGAGACATCATAGTAGAAGGTGGAAAGCCCAGAGAAAGCTACTCTAGTTGTCAGGGGCCACTATGGCCCTTGGAGGAGGCCACAGTATCTTCAAAGGCCATCCAGGGGTTCAGGAAATGAGCTAACAGAATGTTGGCAGCAAGGTAGAAGACATGTAAAGTTGGGGGGATTTTTCTTTCTTTTTTTAAAAAATTGTTTTAATATATATATATACATTGTTATTTTGTGTATGTGCTTTCTCTGCATTGTGTATCTGTGCACCACGTACATTCAGTACCTGCAGAGGCCAGAAGAGGGCGTTGGATCTCCTGAGACTGGAGCCATAGACAGTTGTAAGCCACCATGTATGTGATGGAAATCAGATGCAGAATCCATGAGAGCAGTTGGTGCCCTTCAACAATGGGTCATCTCTCCAACCTGGGGTGCCCATCAACACTGGGTCATCCCTCCAGTCTGTTGGTGCCCTTCAACGCTGGGCCATCTCTCCAGCCTGCTGGTGCCCTTCAACACGGGGTCATCCCTCCAGCCCGGAGTGCCCTTCAACACTGGGTCATCCCTCCAGCCTGGGAGCCCTTCAACACTGGGTCATCCCTCCAGCCTGTTGGTGCCTTTCAATACTGGGTCATCTCTCCAGCCTGCTGGTGCCCTTCAACACTGGGCCACCTCTCCAGCCTCAGGACCATTTACACCACCAGAGCTCTGAGAACTGTCAACAGGTTTTTAGGCCCACACAAAGTCAGTACTATTGCAGTTAAAATTGCTTTATTATTTCACTTGTTTCTAAAACAAATCTTTCAAAGGCCTGTATTTAAAAAAGAAAGAACCTGAACTGAATGATAGCATGTGCCTGTAATCCCAGCAGGTGCGAGACTGAGGCAGGAGGATCATGCAGCTCAGGCTGCAAACCCCTGTTTCTAAAACAAAACCAAACAAAAAGCAACTCAGATCTGTGCGCAGCTCTTTGTCACTCGTGCGTACAGTCCAGGAAGGTCATCAAGTCCATTTTTGTCCCATTTTAAGGATTGGAGTATGAGGGCCCAACTTGCCGGGGTTGGACAGGAGTTGGCTGTGGAGCTTTCTGAGTCCCCTCCCCCGCCTTTTTTCTACTGGTCCACTTTACATCTGGCTGGTGTTGTCAAACCATGAAAACAGCCGACTGTGGCCCAAGAGAAATATTTTCTTCAGTTTCTCGTCTCCTAGAAGAGCTGCAGACAGCTGGTGATGACATAATGTTGGCTGACAAGAGCCTTCTTGGCCAATGGAGCCATAGCAATGGCGGCCACCCACAGGGCAGCTCTTGGGGGGAACTTCCTCGGGGCACAAAGTCCTGAGGTTCACAACACGGGGGGGCAACCTCTGAGTGAGGGGCCCACCATCTGTCCACAGCCCTTTCACAGCACAGCATTTTCCTCATACACATCAAAGCTGCTTCCGAGCGAGCGGCGAGGACCAGCTGGGCAGAATTAGGTTTCAGCCTGTTTTCCACCAGAAAAACTGAGGGTGAGGAGCGGGGCAGTTCATCCTCCAGATGGCTCGGTGTTTAATTAACATTGACAGCGGTTCGGACTCCAACCTGCCCAAGTAAATGCAACAGCTGTTGCCTGTGTGCTGGGTTCCAAGCGGGAGTCACCCCAGGTACAGAAATATCTCCATCCCTGTCTCAGCCGTGACTCCCACACGGCGTCATTAGCCTTGCAGCCAAGCCCCAAACTAGACGACATGATGGTAGGGAATCGTGCTTTACTTCCCAGGTGGAGCCGGGGCCTGGAAGAATAAGGGAACATGGAAAAGGTACACTGAGGGATCGCCCTGGTAAGTAGCTTCTGCCATTGCCCGCAGAGTGGATCCCAGAGCTGAAGTACGCTACAGGCGCACTCTAGCCTCAGTTGAGAGCCTTCTGCCCCACAGGTCATTTTGCCACTCATTGCCCAAAAAGCACAGCTCGGCATTCCTGCACATTTTTTTCTTGTTCCCTCTGCCCTTGAGAACGCCACCCTGTTAGGGACCAGCCCCCTACCCAAACCTTCACACTAGGTTCTATCCACTCATATCCTTCTCTGCTTCATTCTGCAGATGACCTCAATTATCTTTCCCTTTTTAGTTGAATTTGATTGTTTCAAAAGAAAAATTCTAGCTGGGTGGTAGTGGCACATGCCTTTAATCCCGGCTTTCAGGAGGCACAGGCAGGCAGATCTCTGAGTTTGAGGCCAGCCTGGTCTTCTGAGCCCCATTTTGGAGAGAACGTAACAGCCTTATCACGTGGCAAGGGGCAAGGAGACTCGAAGCCTTTTCCAGGGTGAAAATGGACCTGGAACGAGGTGTATTTTCAATACAGACTTCTCACAATCTGCAACCTGGCATGTTATTATTTTATGAATAAGGCGCTGACATTTCTTTTAAACATTCTAGCTTCAGGCTATTTTACTTTGTGAAGAAAAAGATGAATTATTTATAAAAACTGGCATGAATATCATATGAATAATCCTCATTTCTAGCAGGGAGTAAAATGAGCTGCAGCTGGTGCCCTGTCAGCTCCACAGACCCGGAGATCATGAGCAAGTGGAGGCTGGGCCCCACCGTCCCATGCCCTGTCCTGTCCTTCAGATGCAGCAATTCTGAGATGTGATTGGGTCTTCTCTGGAGAGGGAGGGCAGTCCATTTTCCCCACCTCTCATGGTGTGTGTGTGTGTTTGTGCACTGTGTCCTAAGAACTGTCTGTCATACAGTAACTGCAGACAACAGAATAATGATTTGTGTACATGGACATTTCTGACAGAAATAGAATTCCAGAAGTTACCATCTAGGAAGATAAATAAGGGATAATTTCTAAATTAACTGATAAAATTATTAACCCTGAAGCAGGAAGTAAGAAGACTTCTGGGACCTGAACACATTATCTACCTTTCCCCCAAAGTGTGGGGAAATGAAAGCAAAGAATTTGATGATCTATTACTATTAAATGGCTGAAAATGACTGCATTTTCTTCATGCAAAATCTAGGCTCTATGTAGTATTTGGGGACTCTGCTTTATTTGCTGGTTCCTTTGAAAGGCTGAAAAGAGTCTAAGTAAAAAGCAGAGTGCTACCTTGGTTGTCTAAACCATATTTTTTAAAAAGAATTTTTATAGGTGGGTGTAGGCATGCTGGCAGGGAAAACCACATCTATCATCACAGGCTTTGGTAATTCAAGAAAGATAAACACAGGACACTCTTCACAGAATGTTAGGAGAATAAACTAAATGTTACCAAACCTACACCTTCCAGGCAACCAGCCCTAGGCAAGGAGGGGTAGAAGCAAGGCAAGAACACAATTACCGGCCGGGTATCAGAGACAAGAATAGTCACATAATATGGCTCACACACTAACCAAGACCCATTTTCCTTCCCACAATAAGAATAAATCCTGTCATGTAGTGTAAGTCACACATGTTCCATGCCCCTCTGACAGATGGCATAGGTAACACATTAAATAGACCTGCTTCCCAGAAGTGGGAGATCTCTCCTTTCCTAGTAAACCATAGAAGAAACACTTTGCTTTGCCTGAATGGTGTAGGAATGGGTGAGATGAAAGCGTGTACATTAGGTTTTACCTATAGCATCCACCAACTCTCTTGCCTAAAGGATTCGGCTCAGTCCCTATTCTCCTTTATTACCTCCTCTTTCTGCTCCCTAAACCACAAAACTGAAGTTGTCTATTAAGTCCTTCTTCTTACATGACTTTAGAAAATGCCCAAGCACAGGATAAAAATGTGTTCTTAGCTCTTAAGTGGATATTTAAGTCTAATTTCCCTCCCTACTTCCCATCATAAGCCACGACTAAGTTTTTTATTTTTATATTCCCCCTCTTTCTCTCTCCCCTTGTCTCCTCCCTTCCTCCCTCCCGCCCATCTTCCTTCCTTCCTTCTCTGTACCTCATCTAACATTTACATGGACATATAATATGAGCATTATCTCTAAGGTTACAATGGCTCTGATATCACACCTTTAATCCCAGCAGAGATTGGGAGGCAGAGGGAGGTGGATCACTGAGTTGAGGTCACTGTGGTCTACAGACCAAGTCCCAGGACAGCCAGGGCTACACAGAGAAACCCTGTTTTAAACACAAAAGCAAGCAAGCAAACAAACCACCACCATCACCACAACAACAGCAAAATCCCTGACCTATATATTTGAGTACTTGGTTCCAGATTAGCAGAACTGTTTGAGAAGGATTGGGAGCTGTGGACTTTTTGGAGGTGTGTCACTAGGGATGAACATTGAAGTTTCAAAAGATGCTCCATTCTCTGTCTCTCTCTTTCTCTGTATTCTACTTGTGGATTAAGATGTGAGTTCCTAGCTGTTTCTGCCCCCATGCCTTTGCTCCTCAGTCATAAACTCTAACCTTCTGAAGCCACGTGTCTGTATAGGTTGTCTTTTCCCCTTACTTTATTAACTTTGGTTGTCTTGGTCAAGTTTTACCACAATAACAGAAAGAAAAGCAACCCATCATTTTCATTTTCATTTTCTTCTCTAATTGTATAATACAGAATGAGATTTCTTTATGCCCAGAAAATATATGGAATCCTGATTCTCTCAAGTCTGACCTTTGATCTCTATTTTGTCTCTAATGATATTTGGTACATGGGAAAGAGATAATTTTAAGATTCTCTGGAAAAGCCTCCATATCCTAAATGTCAACATATTTTCAGGGACATGTCTCAGTTTCCTGGGGTCTGCATGAGAAAGCATCTGCAATCCAAGAATGAATACAAAATCTTTTCAGCCACCAGAAATTCACCAGCACTGGCAAAGAATAGATCATGTGATTCTTACTGGCTCCCAGCCAACTTCATAAACATAAGCATTTGGCAGGCTGCCAGCTTTCCTTACAATTTTATCTGTCAGCCTTAAACCCAGGAGAATGTTCTGGGAGAGCTGTTTTACTGCTTGCATTCTGACCAACTTTGTGAGTTCTTGAACTGTGAATGGTGGGGTTTCCAGAGGCAGCGATGACAATTGTGGGTACCTCTGAGCCCTCTTCACCCTCAACCTTAGCTACTCTCTTTCTTTAAGTTTATTTCCTCTGCCAGCTACAAAACTCAGCCAGCCTTCTTTCGCTTGTGTTTCCTTGATTCTTCTTCCTATTTCATTTGTGACTAATCTATCTTTTTTATTTAAAACAGGTTCCTCATGATGGTATTTTTACCTGATCTGACAACCACTTTTTAAAAAAAATGCAAGTTTTAAACTGTGAACAGTGTAATTGTGAGTATGGGTGGAATCAAGCCTCTGGGTATCATTCCTCCTTCTCCATTTTCTCCCCGTTTTGCTTCAATGTTGCTTTTGTATTTAACATTCTTGTTCTCTTTTGCTTATTTGATTTAGCAAACATACTAAGGATATAACACTATACACCTTTAAATTCTAATTTTATTCACATCAAGCATGCTGTAGTAGGTCTGTGACAATTTCCACAAGTCTAGCATTGGTTAGAAGGTCTCCAAATGATTCCCATGGTAAGATCTTTGCATAAAATGTTCATTGATGTAAAGATTTACATATGTGAAAATACTTTCTAATTTTTAAAGCACTGTTATCGATAAACATGTTAGCCCTTTAGTTGATAAACCCTTCATTGATAAAGAATGTCTTGTTGATAAACACATTGGCCCTTCAAAAGCTCTTTAACATGTTGACAGGCTATTTTACTTCATGGAAACAGAAGTCCAAAATGTTGACAATTGAGTCCTTTTGAATGGCTTGCCCAAAGTTGTAAAAAAAATGCATAGATGAGAAGAGTACCTCTGAACTATTAAATTTAATTTTAAATTTTATGTCACTGTGTGTATAAGTAATGCATGTATGTATGTGATGTGTATGTATGATGTGTGTGTGTGTGTGAATTTGTGTGCATGAAAATGGGTGTTCAAATGTCATAGCACATGTGTAGAGGTCAGCAGACAACCTTAAGTGTTAATCCTCACCTTTTGCCTTAAGACAAGGTTTCTTTGTGTTTTTTTTTTCCTATTGTACAAACCAGGACAGCTTGTCTTCTAGGTTCTGAATTCTCCTGTCTTCCCCTCTCATATCTCCAAAAAAGTGCTAAGATTCCAGGTGCTAATGCTATGTATTCAGCTTTTATGGGTGTGTTGGAAATTTAAACTGAGCTACTGATGTTTGCATAGCACGTCCTTCTATGTACTGAGCCACCTTCCAGCCCATGCTGTCGGTCCTCAATTCACTGTAGCTCCCTCAGGAAAGATACATTACATGCTTTCAGGGTTCCTGTTGCAATATGCTTTTTTGGCAACATACACACACATGCTTGTGTGTGTGTGTGTGTGTGTGCACGCACGCGTGCGTGTTTGTGTGTATGTGCATATATATGTATGTATATTATGCATGTGGAAATGAATACATTAAATACGGAGTGCAAAAACAGAAAGAGAACAGTAGCTTTTTAAAACTCACATTTATCAAAGAAGGGATCAAAGTTGTGCTGACAAATGTTAACAATATACAGAGAGAAAGAGGGAGGCAAAAATATACATAAGTTCTTACACTGGAAATGTGTACTTCCCAAAATTAAGTAAAAGCATTTTACTTAAGATTATACCTTTTAAAGGAAGTGTTGAAATCATTAGTTTTATTTGTAAAAACCACACAGGATTTACCATCCTAACCATTTTTACATGAACAGTAGTGTATGTTATACAATTAGTCCTCAAAACTCAAAACTCTTTTCTCCTTGCAAGACTTGTTCATTCTTCTCTCTTCCCACATATGACAGCCACCACTTTGCTTTCTGCATCTATAACTTGACCACACTGGTTATCTTCTATAAAGGGCATCATATTGTATTTATCTTTTAGTGGCTAGCTTACTTCAATTAGCATAACATCTTCAAGGTTCATCCATATTGATCCAGGTATCAGAATTATTTCTATTTTTAACGTTAATAATTCACGATACAGGTACACTTCATTTTCCTTACTTATCCATCTATCAATGGATTATTGGGGTCACTCTCACTTATTGATAACAATGAATAGGATGATTGTCTAATATCTCCATAGAACCATGCTTTTCAGTCTTTTGGGTACATACCAGAAGGAGAACTGCAGGACTCAAATTTTGATGTTCTGAGTAACTAACAAGCTCTTCATCCTAGAGACTGTGGCATTTCAACTTTTTACCAAAAGAATACACAAGTTCCAAACCACCTACATTCTTGGCGTTTTGCTTTTTCCTTTTCTGTTTTTTATATTAGTCATCCCAGTAAGTGTGAGTTCATACTGTGATTTTGATTTAATTTCCCTAATGATTAGTGATACTGAACATCTGTTCACATGCTTGTTTTCTCTTTGTCTATTTTCTTTTGAAAATGTCTATCAATGCAATTATAAATTTTTACTGTTATTCTGTTTGTTGTTGCTAAATTCTAAATTATCTATAATCTAGATGCTAATCCCTTATTAGATATAATTTTCAAATATCTTCTTGAGTTCCCTAGGCTGCTTCTTCAATTCATCAGGCAGGTCCTTTGTTATAAAAAGTAAACATGTCACAGATACTAAAATTTCATGAGATTGGTTGAAGAATAAACCAAAAGTCTCAAAACATGGAGGTTATTTAACTACTCCAAACCCAAAGGAGAGATGCCCAAGTCCAGAATGGAAGTTTAACACAAGGTAATCCTGGTAACTCAGAACTTGGGTTCAGCTTCCAAAACAGACCATGCATCTAAGAAAGAGAGTAGGGTACTTCTCACTGCAAGTTTAAAATGCAGGTTTGTATTCTTCAACTCACTTTTCCTAGTGTTGATTATCAAGGAAGCTGGAAAGAATCATGAAAATACTTAGATATAAAGAAGCAAAGGGAATGGAGAGATGGCTCAGGGGTATATTGGGCAATACACAACTGCATAGAGCTCCAGCTCCAGCTGCAGGGGATCTGATGACCTCTTTCAGACACTAAAGGAATCTGCACAGACATATACGACCCCTCCCACACACATATACACACAGTTAAAAAATAAGAAAATAAGCACTAAAGAAGCAAGATGTGAAGGTAAGAAAGATAATGAAACCACAATTTCATCTATCTCTCTGTTGAGATGGTTGACAGGCAAAACCAACAGCAAAAATGAGAAAGCACGAGGCAAAGAACCACACTGAAACTGCCCCGCTTCCCTTTTCCACCTCCCGTGAAACTGTTTCCCACTGGGAAATGGGCATTGCACCTCTCACGTTGGTTTTAGCCGAAGGCCTCTCTAGAATGCCACACTTTAATGATAGCTAAAAATAGGTAAAAATCTAATCTCTTTCAAAGCTACAGTTGTTGCTTTAACAGCAAGTGTCAGAGAGGAAAGAATCCACAAACAAAAGGTAGGTGTCCAGTAGCTAAAATAGCTGCCATTTCCTTCCACAGTGCACTCTCAGTATGGCTGCCCTGTTGTTTCCACTGAGGAACTTCCTCTGTGGCCTCTTTTCCCAGGCTCTGCAGTGGAAGGGAGACACCCAGGTTCTTAGGGATGTTTATGCTGGAAAAGAGCCCGTCTTCTGCCATGCCGCTGAACACAATGCTGTCTGCCCTCACTTTCTCTATCTCCACAGAAGAAGGAAGCCTCCCAAACACCAGCGACATCTCTGCACTTCCACTGACCCAACACTTTTTGCCATGAATGTTGTGTTATATTTCCATATTTTAGATATCAGTGGAGCCTCTACTAGGGTATCCATACAAACAGAATCATCACAAATCCAAATAATTAGTTTTGTGCTAGTTTGGTTCATTTCCTAAAAAGAGATAAACTTAACACCTGGGACATTTAAAGATTAATAACATACTTCCTTGTAGAATGTGAACCCAATGATAGGCTAGGTCCAAGAATTCTGCTTCTTTTATTCTGAATTTCTGTCAAGGTTTGTGAAGTTTCTAATACCATATGAGTACATAAACAGACTTCGAAATTGTGTGGAGTCTTTAAATAAAATCAGCAGTTCAGAAAATACAGAGAACTACATTTCACCTACTGTAGTAGATATATTAATAATGCATTTGGCTAGCCCTATGGTAATGGCTTTAGAATGTTACGCTTTTAAATATGAACTCTTTGTGCATATGTCTACATATTCAACTAATTTCACTGAGTTTCACTTTTATATGATGCCTTTTATCTTTCATTAGTTCTCATTACATAAATTTAAATACTCTAATAAAAATAGTTTTAAAAATAATATGAGCTTAAATTCTTAAATTTATGTAACTTTGAAACCTGTAAGTCAAATATAGTTGAATACATTTATTTAAAATAGTTCTCTCAAGAGTCCAGCATCCTTCATCAGCATTATGCCAGTCCAAGCTAATGTTTTGACAAAGGATATACATAGAGGTGAACTGATTTTTATCCTATTTCTGCCAAGTGTTCTCCTAGTAAGTTTACTTCTAGGACAAAAGAAATGAGCTACTGAGAAAGTTCATGGCACTAACAGCAGAAAGAAGTTGTTTATGAAAAAAATCACGAGTGATGTGAAATATGGAGTAGGAAGACCATCTTCCTCCAGCATTTATGGAACTTCCTCATCTTTCCATCTTGACCCTCAGACAGCAAACACAGACTCACCTTGTCAGCTGTGAGTAAGCAAGCATTTCCATTTCAAGCATCCTGTAACCTTCAGCATTTCCCTGACAGGCAGGTTCATGGGAAGGATATTTACCTCAGAGGTACAATGTACTTTGTTCTGTCACCTTACCAATGTCAGAGCTGGCAAAGGATGCAGCTCAGACTCACCCCAGCATGTTCCTCACTCAGTCAACTGACAGTTACATATCTCTGTGATGCAATAGGCATTAATTCCAATGGTTCTATGTAAGAAAGACATCAGATAATCTATACTGTGTCACTGACTGGCACGGTAGTTGCCCCGTGATCTCATTTCTTCTTTCTAAGCTTACTGCCCTTATTGGCAAAATGAAGACAGTAACTGTACATTGTTTAAGAAGGAACAACTAGTAGGCTACATGAGATGGTGGGTGTAAAGGTCTTTGGAACACCACAAAAGATGAATTGTTATTAAACCACTATAATTATGTGTATGAGACCTGGGGCCAGTTAGTTGTAGGGGAATTTACTGCCAAATAGCTACAGGAAAGTACTGCCATTGAACATTTATATATTTGTGATTTACCTGGCACAACAACCAGCTTGGACTTTTAGGTTTTACTTTCCTTTGTACTTCTTATATGATAGAATGGAGATATTAGTGAAGAAAGATACAGACTGCTTTTTCTCCTAAGCCTACATGTTGGGGGCCAAGAGAAAACTGAAATCAAGGGAGGGAGCAGAGAACGACAAGAGAAGACAGCTGTCTTGGTTTCTCTTCCTGTTGCTGTGATCAAAGTTCAACCAACAGCAGCAGCACAAGAGAAACCGTTGATTTCAGCTCCCAGTTCAAGGGTATAATGTGTGAGCTTAGAAGAGCTGCTCACATTATAGCCACCATCAGGAACAGAGAGTAATGAACCCAAGGGTCTACTCTCCTGTCCTCCGTTTATAGAGTCCAGAATGACAGCTAGGACATGGTGCCACATAAGGTGGGAGTGTCTTCACACCGCAATTAATGCGAGTTAGATAATTTCCCACAGGCCAAACCAGAAGTCCACCTCTCCAGTTACTCTGGAGTCTATGAAGTAGACTAACCATCTCACAGTAGCCGTGCTAGTCCTATTGGCCAAGCTTAGCTTACAGAGACTCCATAGTAGCAGGGATTCTAGAGCTCACCTCAGGCCAAGGTGACCTCTCTGGAGAGCAGACAAGATGTCTTGCTATCAGAGGCGGCATTGGGAGCCATGCTTGCAGAGTTTTTCCACTAACCCAGACCACTTTTCTAAAGTCTAACCTTCCCTTCCACCTTTCTATTCCTTCTCTGAACAGTAGACAAACTATATTACACTGCAGCTCTCCCCTGTACTCCCTCTACCTATACTTTTGTATGTCTTAATCTCTACAACCTCCTTTAAAGAAGCCATGTCCATATTCTGGGTTTATGTTATCTTTTCTCCACAGTGCCTCTCTTTCTTACGGTCAAGACTATATTAAAATACTGTTACTAAAACCAACTTATGCTTCATAAAGAAAAGAAAATCGGCCTCTAGGGCTGAAGATGTGGAGTTTTTGCTTAGTATGCATAAAGCCCTGAACTGGAATGTGTGGGAGACATGCCAGTAATTATAAAACTCAGGAAGTGAAGACAGAAGGGTCAAGAGTTCAAGGCTACCCTTGACTGGCCCAACATACTGAGTAAACTGGAGGACAGCCTAGGCTATGAGACTCTTTCTCAAATAAGCAAGTAAACAACAAAAAGAAATGGCCTTTAAATTTAATGATAAAATAGACACTTCAATTCTTTATGAAGTATTCCTTCTGAAGTGCCCTCAGCAGTTTTATGATTTTCTGTAATAGCCTAACCACTAAATCAAAGAAGCAGAGAAGTTATCAGTTAAGTTTCTTACATCTATGATCATTCTGCATCTTCACATACTATGAAATATTATGCTTCTGTGTGCATACTTCATAGAAGCATGAGAGCAATGAATGGCAATTCCTGGTCTTAGGGGAGAGCCTTGTATTTCACCAGAATTTGCTGAACAAAGAAGCAACACCATCACAGAAAACCTTACTTTGGAAGATATTAATACCTGTTCATAACACAAGCCTTTACATTTTTTTATTATCAACACTGCTAATTATTTTGAATCCCTATGGCAATGAGCCCAAGATTTCATCAAAAAAATCTCTGTCATGCTGGAAGTTTCCAGTGCTGAGCATTAGAATACAACATTTCAAATAATATGATGTAAAGGAAAGTCTCAGTAGCTTTAAAATATTTTCTTTTTTATCATAAAAGAAGAGATATATAGTTTGATGGGCATGGAAGTAGTTACATAATAACTGTATACTTATATAAGGAAGGAATAGTTGTTCATTATGTATTTCTGTATAATGATAACTGAAATGAGACAACATGATCTAGTAAACTTCCCCTGGTTTTTCTGATCACTTGATAGAGATGAAACAACAAAATGAACTTCTCTGGGATGTGCACAGCTTTGGGGAAACGCAGGTGTCAGCAGACCTTGGGTGGAGGGTGTTGCTGCAGTCTTTACTGGGCAATGAAGCCACCCAGAGAAGAATGTCTTGTTAACAGTTTTCTACCCAGCTTGAAGACCAGGACATGGGAGGAAGGGCAACCCTTTTCTTCATAACTCTCTGAAGGTACTGAATAGTGGGCAGTGGGCCTGTCCTTTGTGGTTATGAACCAAACATAAATTATAATAAAAGGCACACATATGTTGAAGATTCACAAGACTGATCAGCTTATGAGAATTTCTAGATAGTGGAGAACTAGAATGTTGCAGGTGGAAAGTTGACATTGTCTTGGGCTACAATAGTGCATCACCCACCCCTATCTGACCTAACATTCTTTTGACAATCGGATAAAGTTTCTGGAATGTATTCACTTGGTTCCTCATCAGCATCTTAAAGTTACAGCAGACACTTCCCACTTCACTGTAACCACTTACCCAATGTCATCCCTACCAATGTATTTGCAGAATACTTATGAATTTTTTGTTTAATGGCTCTTTTTTTTAAAGATTTTTAAAATACTTTTATCATTTTTTTCTTTTTTTTAAATTTATTAGATTAAAAAATACCAATCCAAGTTCCCACTCCCTCCCCTCCTTCCATTCCCTCCAC
>LOJH01033043.1:0-11438 GCA_001685095.1 Ellobius talpinus | reverse complement strand
TCTCTCTCTCTCTCTCTCTCTCTCTCTCTCTCTCTCTCTCCTTTCTCTCTTTCTCCCCTCTTTTCCATTAAATAACCCACTAAGTCAAATTAGTGCTGCATATGAGGCCACCCACTGGAGCATGAAGAAGTTATGAATTAATCTTTGATCATAAATTCTCATGTTTTCAAGTTTTATTTATAGATTGTTTTTCTCAAACAAAACAAAAATACACTTATATCACTATGAGTGTTTAGTTATAACAATATGGTCTTGTTAAGTCTAGAATTCTTATAGCATGATTATTTTAGTCACTTTGGAAGACGATACTCACTTTTAGTGAGTGGCAGGTGGGATTTCGGTGCTCTGTTTTTATATCACATTTTAACTGAGTACACATCTTAACAGAAGGAAAGTGTTAACATTTAATTATCTGTGAAATATTTTCAGAGTCAACTTTGATGTGAAAAATGTAATACTCTGAGAGGTGTAAGCCTATATAAGCTTGAGGCACAAACCCAGTGAAAACTCTTTGAATTAGAAGGCAACAAACTACAATAAATAATCTTTAAAATAACACTTGCATTGCATCATTTTTTCACTTTCTTCTTTATTTACTGGCTCTCTTATTTGATCTGCCTGCTGTACCCCAACTCTTGTCCTAGTGTTTGGCAGCAATGCCAACCTGATTAAACCTTCCCTAGGAGGAAGGCAAGGGAATTGGCTTAAACAGATCTCAAAGTACTCACCTGGGTGGAAAACAAAACAATAGTCATTCAGTTCGGTGTTTCTAAAGGTTCAGCGGTGACATGTCATGTAACTGTGACATCTGGACGATGGCATGTATATCCTACCCTCTATTTCCAGATGTATAGAATCATGCAGAAACAACTTCAGTGGTTTAGTCAACAACTTTCAATGAGAAGCACCTAGTACTAGACACTCAGTGAGGGTTAAAAGACAACATCACCTCATACATGGGCTATTACAAAATCCCCATCCCAGTTCACCCTCTCCTCACTCCACCACATCAAAATACTGAAATGCCGTTACAACATCTCAGTTACTTGCCTCCAGTGTTTGGCCTTGCCTTATATTTCCACTGAGCCCTCAATGCTGAATAACATTAAAATAGAATCTTCAATATCTCCACTTGCAAACTGATCATATTGCATACATCCTAAGTTTTTTCTCAGCAATAAATAAAGAGGCAATACCCAATGCCTTGAGCAGTTTCCATTCTTAGTTGAATGTAATGAATTCTGACCCCATGATAGTTCCAAGTGATCGTCATAGCTCTATGAATAGAGATAATTATTATTTGTTGATATATCAATACATGTAAACCATACTGTGCAGTGAAAAGAATGTGTTTAATAAAAATGTTTTTCTTTTGCTTTTATTCCTGATTTTCTTCATGAATTTCCTTCATCAAACTCCCACTGATGGTAGGATGTTCATCTTCAGTTTTTTTGTTTTTTGTTTTTTTAAATAAAAACATTACTCCACAAAGCGAACAAACAAAAAATGCTCAGTTGATCATTTATGAAACTTGGTAAGTCAGGCATAGTGGTTATCTAGCACTCAGGAGGCAGAGACAGATGCAAGTAGATCTCAAATATCCATGATTTCGAGTCCAGTATAGTCTACATCTTTTGTCTTATGTTCCAAATAACTAAATCAATATCCTTTAAAAAAACAGGGACATAAAAACTGTCTCTAAATGCTGTCAGTTCTATCCTTGCATTTATCATCAGAAGAGAAATATGTACTTGACAGCTGAAAATACGAATGGTCTAATGAAGAAAAACCTATAGATTAGCATCTGGAAGATGTCAAATATGACTCAGTTCACTGAGAGTTCTGGAGTCAAGTCATCTTGCAGGATATACGAGTTCACCAAGAACAGCACAGGATCCAAAGAGCTGGATGCGTATACTGAGAAAAAGAAAGTACAAGGGGACTCGAGCCTGTGAGGGAGCTTAGAGAAGTCCTATAATTGAGGTCTAAGTTTTGTGAAGTGGTGCTCTCTGAAATCCTAACTACAACAGCTAAACAGGAAAATTACTTGAGCTCAGGACTTCTGGGCCTACACTAAGTTTGCCATCAATATGGTGCCCTCCAGAAGAAGAAGTCCATGAAGTTGCTTAAAGAGGTGTGGCCAAAATATGAAAAGGAGTAGCCCAGAACTGAGGCCAGAG
The DNA here is from genome assembly GCA_001685095.1 of Ellobius talpinus. Classification (NCBI taxonomy): domain Eukaryota; kingdom Metazoa; phylum Chordata; class Mammalia; order Rodentia; family Cricetidae; genus Ellobius; species Ellobius talpinus. The sequence continues at coordinate 9,258 of LOJH01033043.1, read as the reverse complement.
CTGAGATCTATAAGAGAATGTGGATTATACAGGGAAGCAGGAAAGAACTTTAGTTTTCAGACCAAAGAGAAGGTGTAAAGGGATCATGATGGCTGAGAATAACCCCTGCCATGGCTGGGGTGGAAGTAACAGGACTCAGCAAGAAAGAGGGAACTCAACAGAGATAGACAGGAGACCGAAATAAACATTTCAAAACCTTTGTTGTCAAATTGGCATGGTCATTACTCTATATTCATTAAGCTAGGAGAGAAAATGACATGATTGGCTAAATATTCTGAGACAATTGATAAGAGTATCTAGACAATGGAATTATGTAGAACTGTGTCATTTGGTTAACAACATCCACACACATATTGGTTTATATAATAACTTGTTGTTTCTGAAGTTATAAAATATGGAAAAGAGCAGATATTCAGGCATTTTATAATTTGTTTGGTCAATGATCATTTTCAGAAATATATCTATGCATTGGCTTTATCATTAGGAAAGAACTACTTTCATGAGTGTGAGAAGACAGATGGTCACGTTGAAGAAAATAAAACCCTCATGTATTACTACTCCAACAGAAAGAGAATTGCTTTTTCCTTGTAGTGCCAGCAAGGGCTAAGGTTACAGTTCTTACATGGAAGAGCACATGCCTAGAAGGCATGATACCACCAGCTCTATCCACAATATTGCCAACAAATTTAAAAAAGAAAGAAAAGGAAGGAAAGGAGGGGAGGAAGGAAGAAGGGCCACAAGAAGGGAGGGGGGAGGGGGTCACAAGGCTGGCACTAACTGAACAACTTGGGCCCCATGTCGAACCATAAAACACTGTGGCCACAGTAAAGGATGAATTCATGGGCAGAGTGGAATGACTTGTTCACTTCTGCAGTCAGATGATACCATCAGTCCCATGAAGAACATGAGAAGAGGAAATACCCAGTCTCTACCACAAAATCTGGATGCTATGGCCAGAAGTCGTTAACAAGAGAAGGTTAGCAAGATTCTCTAACAACTTTGGAGAGAAAGAGTCATAGTTTGGGTGTAGATGTGTAGAATACTTAAGAAAATAAACACATAGGATAGCATAATGAAATAAGAGTATAAATGGAAGATAGAAAGATCAGCCTTTCTATAGATAGATAGAATAGTTATGGCATCACTCATTGTGTGAATAGGAGCCAAATCTGCAAACAGAGAGAGGTGTCTTGGTGCACCTCATGAGTACTGCATATGACCCAGCTCTAGAAGCCATGCAGTGAGACAAGTCAGATTCGGTGATGAGCCTCGTTTGGAGTATGTTAAGTTGGAGATGTCTTTGAGACTTTCATGGGACTTTTAGAAAATCACTGGAGACATTTAGATAGAGAAATTATCTACCACAGCAGTGTGACTTTGACCAGGACATAAACAGTCAACAGAGTTGAAGACTGTCAAGTATCATGGGTCATGATAGAAGCAGAAGTCATGGAATGAACTGGGTAAAAGGCAAGGATTGGAGATTTCCAGTCACCACTGAAAGAAGGGGGCTAAATTACTGCTCTATAATCCTTGCCTGGCTTTTATAATTCACTTTGAATGTGCAATGGACTTCAGCTTGTTTAAACACTAGATCTTCGGAGGGTCCTGGCACTGTTTGGGAAGACTATGCAATCTTAAAGAGGTGGGTCTTCCTTGGAGGAAGTGTGCTTCTGGAGACAGGCCTTGTGGTTTGTAACCCCATCTCAATCCCTGCCCATTTTCAGCTTCATGAGATGCAAGGCATCCAGCTACCACTTTCTCTTGCCACCATGAGTACCCAGCCACAAAGGAGTATAAATCAAAAGAAACACTTCATTGCTTATGTTCTTTTGAGTCCAGTTTTTTGTTGTTTCTGCTACATCAGTAAGAAAAGCAACTAGTTCAGAGAATACAGAAGAAATATTGATTTTTGTTGTTACATCATAAGAAGCCTTAAAATGTCTGCCTGAGTCACCTGGAACATGTGATGTAAGGAAATTCTCCTGGAACTTGTATGTATTCTCAGCAATTTATTACTCTTTATGCTTCAAATTCTTATTTGGACAATGATAAAAATTTATTATTAGTCATTTCTTCTTTATTTCATGCTTAATCTATATTGATATGTATCAATTGGTATATAGTTAAGATTTATCTTAATTTCTGGTTTGCAAATGATAACTTTTATAAGATTTTATGACTCTAATAATTTTAGTGGTCAATTTTTTATAATCTTTTCACAAAGCAAATCACTAGTCAGCTAAAATGCCTATAACTACAATTCTCTAAGTAAATAAATATGATATTCTATACTTTATGGGCAATGTGGGAGACATTCAGTGCTAATATTTTCAGAAGTACTTTGTTACTCAAGCAGAACTTTTCTGGGGTAACAGATAATGGCACATTAATATTATTCCCAGAAACCCCACCTCTGTAAGACAGAGAATTAAATTATTTTTTAATCTAACAACCCCAACATGAGACTTGAAGGAAATATCACTCTCAGATTAAATAACAGTAAGAAAGCTGTTCTAAAGAGGAATGTGTGTATTAAATACATGGGTATTAAATGCATGGGTATTAAATAGCCACCCGTATCACCCCACTTGCATTCCTCAAACGAATGGAAACTGAAGATTATCACGAGCTTGAGTATAGCAAGTCGCTTCCATACAGTGACTGTAAAACTCCACAGTGTCATAGATTCAATTTTCATAAGTAGCTCCATGACCTTGCACGCACCCTGGACAAGAGAAAAAAGGAAGCTCTTGAGGCTCCTTCCTTGAACACTCCTCCCTGGTAGGATTTTGGTTTAAGGAATAATACTGTTTGTTACTACCAGAAATGTGTGTTAGTCCCTTAGCTGAGGTGACACGTCACATTTGTCAATTACGCTACTTCTTCACCCACCCTGTTGCTTCCTCAGAGTAAAGGAAACTTCCCTGGGTCTGAATCATTAGGAGACCAATTCCCAAATAGTACAGATAGCGTGTTGTGGTGGGCTACTGGATAAGCAGACTCCAGCCTTCCATGTGATAATGTTAGAAACACAACTTCACATTGAGAGTTTGGTCTCTACTTACCTTTTGAATCTAGATCACAGGGAGAATACTTTGAATGTTTTATAAAGTAATAGCTATATTAATTAAATAAATTATATGCTTTAAAATAATACTTTCTATTACCCATTAACATATTAAATGCACTTGTACAGCTACAGAAATAGCTTCGTAGGCAGAGTCAGTGTTATTAAATTTGAATGAGAAGCTTCGTTAACATTTTCTACAGCATTTTATTTAAATTTTGGAAGGAGTTACAAAACTTTACCTTCCTTGTCTTTTAAAATTTTTAATATTTTGATTATTAAATATTTAAATATTAATTTTAATACTTTTTGAGATTATAATAAAATAATATCATTTTCCCTTTCCTTTCCTCATTCCAAATCCTTCTATATACTCCCTTCTTGCTCTTTTTCAAGTACATGGCCTCTTCGAAAAGAAAAAAAGTATATATTCCTAAATACATAAATACAATCTTCTCAGTCCATATTACTTGCATGTATATGCTTATCAGAATGACCATTGGTGTTTGGTAACTAATTGGTCTACTTTTCTCTGGAGAGACTATTTCTTTCTCAGCAACCAATTTTGGTTACATTTAAAACCTGAACTTAAAGAAAGCCAACACTTAAGTAAGTCTGTCCTTCCTTATTTTGCTAAGAACAACGGGTCTCCACATTCTATGCAGAAACACCAAGTAAAGAAAATGTGCCTAGTACAAGATAATAAGTCAAATTTCTGTTAAACCACATGGGACCCTTTATCTTGCTTCTTGGGGCTTCTCCACATAGAATCCTTATGATCCCAGGTCAGGGAAAACAAAGGTTTTTCTGGGCAGAATCAGCCATCCATGCTATGGTATCATCATGCTACTCTCGTGACAATAGTCACAATTGGTTTCTGTCCAAAACCTTCTCCTGCCTGTATATTCCTTTGAGCCTCATGCCTGGACACACACACAATAAAACCAATTCTGGCAAAGCCTTCTGAGAACAGGAATACTGCCAGTCTGCTATAGAGTCTACGTGCATTGGTTAGAAATGCAGTCTTTTTTTGATTTTTTTATTGAGCTCTAATGCAGTCTTAAACTTTAAGCAATTTCTCACTAATAGTCAAATTAGAGATTGTGTTGGGTAGTGCACATTGTATCTCTCAAGAGGCACAGGCAGAAAAATTCCAGCAATCTCACAGATAGCCTATGAGTTTGAGCCCAGCAATGACTACACAGCAAAAACTTGTCTCATAAAGTAAAATAAAACAAGTTGGAGGATGAAGAACCTACATTTGGCCTCTATCAACAGCTATTTTCTGTACTTCAGGGGTGGCTTCTTTTTATCCATCTCAGTGGAACACTTATAAAAAATTGTCCCAATGGCTTTCTCATTTTAATTTTCTGCTTGATCATCTAGTTTTCATCTCAATTTCTTCCAGAAGAGTATTAAGGGAGCACTAAAAGATACCGTCCATTTCACAGTCATATATGCGCACACATTCATAGTGTGGTTGGAAACTCCTAAAATACTATAAAAATGAGAGACAACACCGTATATTTCATTTTGCTATCTAGTTGTGAAGATTTCTTATGCTGGCTTTCTAATAATAAGAAAAAATATCTGCTTCCTTTAAATGTTTTATTGATAATAATAGGATGATTGTTAAGCTATAGGAAAAGTTAATAAAACCTAGCTCATGATTGGCAAAGTATTGTAGATAGTAAAACGACACACTATTGTTCAATCTTTTTGCTTAAATAACTGATATCACCCTGAAAAGGTTTACTATCCTTTTCCATATACAACTGGACATTGTATGGAAGAGCAGGAGAGAAAAAATGCTACATTTAGTGTGCACTCTGGAAATATTTTAATTTTTTACTTGAAATATTTTAACTTTGTTAAAAATGAAAATAATGCATTTTCATAGGTGACATAACAAGATCTAAAAGAAATTCATAAATTATGTTTATATTTATATGCAAGGCCAACTGTGTGATCATCTTTAAGCTGAACTTAAAGGCGTCATGTTCTTGATTTTCTAATTCCATTAAGGATGTTAGTTTTAAAAGTCAAGAAACAAAGTATTTATTCAGTAAACAATTTTATTTATAGTGAAATTCACGAAATTTTTATATTTTGAAATTATCCGCAATGTACTATTTATTGCTTACATAGAAAAGAACTATTTCTTACAAGAAAAGATGGAAATATATACCATCAGGCAGCATTGTTATATTTTCATTAGATACAATATGAACAAAAGATTAAAGAGAAAAGCAAAAGTTAAATATATTTTTAATTCCCCATAATGGATTCTAAGCTATTAAAATGTCTTTGAAGACAAAAATAGAGATCTAAATTCCAAAGTTATTTTGATGAGCAATATTTACATTATATATGCATAAGTTAAGAATTACTATAATCAACTGTCAGTTATTGCCCCCATCAGAAAAATAGTTTTGGAATTATGAATCAAACCAAAAGGAAGCTATAAATGAAGACAAAGAGAAAGATCAGGAAGAGGAGAAGCCATCATTGCAAATGTGACTTTCAGTTAAATACATTTTCTTATAAAGTGGCAAGAGAATATTTACAACTGAACAGCACATATTATCCACAACTTGTCTTCCCTTTGGACATGTGGGGCATCCTTCCTCCTTTGTGACAGTTCATAATACATGATAGATAAGTCTGGAACTGGAGGCTCCTGGGGTTGCCGGCTGTGAATTGGTGCTAGTAACTGGAGAGAGAGAAGCTGTATCCTGGAGAGACAACTCGCTTCTCTCTGCAGGCGTGATCCGATCCACTATGCTGGACAAACAATCCAAACTGGATAGGGAGCTTTTATCTGCCGCACATGCTAACAGTACAAGAAGAAAAGTGGTTAAGAAAAAAAATTATCCCCACACAGACAGGTTTGCTTACGCTGCCCTTTCAACTGCAGGTCAGCACCTTTGACAACGTAGGTCAGGTGATCACAGAGGGCCCGATGTAAAAATTTGCGGTAAATATCTAGCAATTCCTGAGGGTGGGGTGCGGAGGGCAGAAGACCCCTGGTAATATTTGAAGCAGAAGGGAGTTCGTTCATGTGTGCATGCATGCTTGTGTGCGGTGTGTCTGACTGTTAGTGTAATCTGGAAAATGTGTGTTTACGTTGTCAAAGCCTCCTCATGAGAGCCCTCACTTTCTTTCCTTTTCCCTGTTTATTTGTAAGACTGAACATGTCTTTAAATGTGTCTGAAGTTATCAGTTCTTACCGTTTGATACATCCCGACAGTAGACGCTGTCGAAGCTGCTGTTCTTTCGGGACCAGACAGGACTATTACATTCAGGCTGTAACACAAAACACACAAGAATGTATTTTCAAGCCTTTGGCAGAAGACCTTTGTACAGAGACCAAGGGTGAAATTGTACCGGCCCCTAGCTCAGTAAACTGACTGCAGTGAGTTCGTTCCCTCCGCAGCACTGATTTAGGAAGGGGCTGCTGTCTCTAAATCGCTGGGGCACCAAGGTCAGTCTCTGGGCTGGAAGAGGAGAAAAACAGAGGGAAGACCATAGAATCCGCAGCAATATGCACTGGGTTATAGCCATGCAAAATGGATTGCAGTCGAAGAAAGCCGTACTAACGCTGCCTGGGAGAGAACACTTTCCCAGGGCAAAAACACGTTAAAACCTGTCAACACTGGAGCAGATACCCTCGGAAAAACATGAACCAACATTTTCTTTCAAAACTTGGCCTCGGAGCAGGGATCAGGGCCATGTTAGGGATTCTAATTCTTCAGAGTTATAAACTTGGGGTAGCTGTATGTCAGGGTCCACGGTGATACATTTTGGAAATAAGAGCGATAATGCCTAATTAATCATTTAAATTAACCTGGGGTACATGACAACCTTTTGCTAGGATGTACATACATACAGAACTAGCTAGAAAATCACAGTAAAATCCTACACAAGTTTTTTTTTTATTTGCATCTTTCTGCGAATGCATATCTTAAAGCAACGGTCCCACTGTACCTGGTTTAGGTGAGGTAGAGGATTTTCACACAGACCAGGGTAAGAGAGAGAGGGTCTTGGAGTTGTGGCTTACCATGCCATCAGAGCAGTTGGAGGTGGGGCTGGTGGGCTCCGAGCAACTCTGTCCGGGCAGGCTGTAATAGCTCTCCACCTGCTCCCTCAGCAGCTCCTGGAGGCTCTCGATGTAGCGGATGGCATTCCTGAGGATCTCTACTTTGGGGAGCCTCTGGTTGGGGTTGGTCGTGGTGCACCTCTTGAGAGTTTCGAAGGCCTGGTTGACCTTCTTCAGGCGTCTGCGCTCGCGCATGGTGGCGGCCTTGCGTCGATCGATGGTGGTGGACTTCCTCTTGCAGGCTTTGCAGGCCCACATGAGGCAGTGACCAGCCTGGTGGTGGCCCGTAGGTGCTCGCACGTGCTCATCATCCTCTGAGCCCTGCAGCTCAGCTTTGTGCGCTCCGAAGGAAGCCACTCTTGGCTCAAACTGGTCCCCAAACTCACCCTCCGGGGAGGGGATACAAGAGCTTTCGTAGAAGTACTCAGAAGGGGAGAACTGGCAGCTGTCCATCATGTCCATTCTTCAGAGAGGCAGGTGGGACACCTGAGTTCAGCCGAGAGGGAGAAACCGGACTCCCCTGCTGCTGCTGGCCAGCAAATCCCAGGCAGAGCTCGGGGGTTGGGATTGTTTCTCCGTAATTAACAAGGACAGATGCCTGTTGGCCAGGGTCGGTCATTGGCTGAGGTTGGGGCTCTTTATATATTCTTGGGGGATGGGAAGGGAGGCTGGTCCCCCGTAGCTGGGCATTATTAGCATATCCCACCACAACCCCCACAGGGGTGGTCTGGGCAAACCTCTGCCTTCCTTCTAGAGACAATTTGCTGTTTACTGGCCCCTTTGACACGCAGGGTTTTACGGCAGTCCAACCTGCTCAGTGGCCTTCTGGCTATTCCAAACCTTGGGGTCCGTTAAGGAGGGGAGGGGGGCTTCTTGAAATTGATCGCCCTTTAACACAATCAGCGGCAGCATCACAATAAAGCATTAAAACTCCCTATTTCCATCTGGCACCAAAAGGGAACCCAGAGTCTGGAGGAGTTGCTGCCTTCCTGGGGGTGGGGGTTGTTTCTCATTTTCTTTACCCTTTCTTTACTACCTGGTAATAGTTGCTACATTGATGTGACATTTTCATTTATGGGGGGAACCTCGAGTGTCCTGTTTCAAAATTTGTTTGCTAAAGACTCAAGTTCTGATGAGCTGGTTCTTTCATGGGTGCGACATTCGCTGGGGCTTCCTTTTCAGGCCTGAATGAGGTCATATTTTTTTCTGCTGCTCTATAAAGGAAATGTCATCAGGTGGACCAGGTGACCCTTCAGCATCCGGTCCCTCCTAGCTTTCTTTCTTACACATTTGCCTGTTGCTCTCCCTCTGGCCGGCCTAGGCTAGTACCTGCACCGGGAGATTCCCACGCCTGTGGCTGGGCAAAGGCAGAAGTCGAATTTCTCACAGTAAACCCCCTTCCCAGTGTGGAGTGGAGTTTCCTTTTTCCCGAGTTTTCCGCTCCGCCCTATCAGTTCTACAGACTAAACAGCCAGCCAGGCTTCAAGCTCGCTAATTTTCTGCTTTCAGGCCAGCTAACACCGTTACAGATGCGTCCCAGCTGCTGCCACAGAGATCCTGGGCTAGTGTAAAATTTCCAGCTCCTCTAACAGAGTGACTTCACACACGCTGGTGACAAAAGCCTTCCAGAAATGCAATTTGCAGACAGGTCTGTGTGAAACTTTGGTGGGCTGAAGACAAAAGGGGGAAGCTAACATTCCAAAAAATAAAAATAGAGCCTATTCCTCAGTTTTTTACAGTCTCTGCTCCACTGCTAAACCATTTTCAGATCTCTTGAAGGAAGCTGTGCATATTCAGGGAACACCATTACTTGGGGTGGACACAAGTTCTCTGGGGCTTTGGACCTCTATTTGTAGCCCCACTGTAAAAACAGACTGTTCGCAGTTCAGAGAGTCATCTGATTGAGTAAGTGCTGTGGCTCCAAAGCGACTCTCTCTCTCTCTCTCTCACTCTCTCTCTCTCTCTTTCCATCTCTCTCTGTGGAGGGGCACTTTCTATTCTGAAAATGATGGCCATGGTGGTGGTGATGATGATAATGATGATGGTGATGATGGTGATAATGGTGATGATGATGGTGATGGTGATGATG
>LOJH01033041.1:4000-15800 GCA_001685095.1 Ellobius talpinus | reverse complement strand
CTTTTATTGGTTAATGAATAAAGAAGCTGTTTTCAGCCAATGGCTTAACAGAGTGTAGCCAGGCCAGAAAAGATAGAGAGAGTAGGTGGAGTCAGTGAGATGCCATGTAGCTGACAGAGGGGAAAGACTCTAGCTGCCAGCTGGAACTTTGCCAGTAGGCCACAAGCCTCATGGTAAAATATGAAATAATAGAAATGGGTTAACCAAAGATATAAGAGCTAGGTAGCAAAACACTTAAGTGATAGGCCAAGCAGTGATTTAATTAATACAGTTTCTGTGTGGTTATTTTGGGAATCTGGGTGGCCAGGGAACAAACAGCCTCCTCCAACAGACCTCCTTGTGACTTGCAGTTATTTTCTTCCTTCCTTCTTTCTTTCTTTCCTTCCTTTCTTCCTTCCTTCCTTCCTTCTTTCTTTCCCCCTTCCTCTTCCTCCCGCCCTTCCTTCCCTCCCTCCCTCCTTCCTTCCTTTTTCTTCTTTTTAACGATTACTTTGATGGAGCTGGACAGATGGCTTAGCATTAAGAGCACTGGCTGTTCTTCGAAAGGACACGGGTTCAATTCCCAGCTCACAACATTTTGTAGTTCCAGTTGCAGGGGGTCTGATGCCCTCTTCTGGATGCCATGAGTACTGCATGCACATGGTGCCCAGATGTGCATGCAAAACACCCATACACATAAATAATTATAATTTAAAAATCTCAAAAAATATTTTGAGGGCAACCTGGGCTACATAGGAGAGGAATTTGTTTTATTAGAGTTATTTTTATTTTATATATGAGTGTTTTGCCTGCCTGCCTGTTTGCTTGTATGTTCACAACCTGTACATACAATGTCAGATGCTTTCAGAGTCCAGAAGAGAGGATCTGATACTCTGGAACTGGAGTCATAGACAGTTGTGAACCAAGTGAATTCTGGGAATTGAACCTGGGTCTTCTGCAAGAGCAGCCAGTGTTCTTAATCACTGGACCAATTCTCTAAGCCATACTCCCTTTCTGAAGAAGGGAGCATGAACTTTTCTTGTCCCCACAACCACCCAACATGAACATAATGCATCAATATAAATGCAAACAAAACAACCATACACATTAAAATAAATTACTTAAAAAATATATATGTATGTATTTATTCTTTGATGATTCTATACATAAAAACAGTGTATTTTTATCATATCCACCCACTACTCTCCCTTCCAACTCCTCACAATCCCTTCCCATTACATTTCCTTCCCAACTTTTCACCTTCTTTTTTTAACCCACTCAGTTCAATTAGTACTCTTAATGTGTGGATGAGTAGGGCTGCCTCTGGAGCAGAGGAATCCTATTAGAGGCCACAGTCCTAATATGTGGATGGGTAGGTTTGCCACTGGTGCACAGAAACTGTATTAGAGGCCTCTGGGTGGGAAGAGCTGCCCCTGGAGCATACACAGTCTTGAAGTAAATGTACTCTTAGTTGCTGTGTTTGGTTTTGTTTTTAAATACAGGTAAGCCACTACTTCCTTGTTTAGGTCTTCAATATTTTGCGGTTTTTACTACATTTTTACTTATTTTGGTTGTGCATTGTGTGTACATTATGTGGGCACGCAACAACTTGTGGGATTCAGCTCTCTAATTCTATCCTGTGGGGTCTGGGGATGGAACTCGTGTCACCAAGCTTGGTGGCAGGTGGGCCTGCACCTGCTGAGCCATTTCACCAGCCACCAGTCCTGGATATTTTCGTGTGTTTCCTTTGCTAAAGGGTCTCAGTATGTGGTCCTGGGTGGCCTGGAATTGACTGGGTAGACCACGTTGTCAGTTAGCATCAAACTCACAGAAATTTCCTTACTTCTATTTCCAAAGTATTGAAATTAAAGTTGGGCACCACCACAACCCACTTTATCTTTGACATTTCAGAGAAGTGGTTTTTTTTAATATCCGTTAATAATTGAAATTGCCTTTAGCAAATGATGTTCTAACATGTAGGTGCCAGAAAATTAGAAAGAAGCTACTGGGGCACGGGCATCTTAACACATGGGTGATGTACAATACAGGAGGATGAAAGGGAAAGGAGTATGTTGGGGAAGAACGTTTAATAAAGAGTGGAAGTGGATGGAAGGTTAGAGCAGATGGTGGCATGGGGAAGAAATAACTAACACTAAGAATATTTGAAAAATCTATATGAAACCTTGGTCCCAGAAGCCATATGTTGCTAAATAAAAATCCTAGTGCCAGGTTTGAGATAACTCCCCTAGAATTTTTGGTGAAGGGGTGTCCCAGAGGCCACTCAAATGGCACCCCCTATGTCACTGCTCCTGGTTGCCCAGCAGAACTTGATGCTAAGCAAGCCCCTTTTGCTAAAGACGTCACACACTTCGGTCACAAGACATGCACCATTCAAGCTGCCACAGACCTGGACGCTTTCTCCTTGGTGGACAGTAATCACAGTACCAGAGGTGCTAGATAGGCTACTGGGTAGGTCTGTCATCAACAGTCTCATCGAGCTGTGGACAGCGTAGACCACAGTAATGACCCACATGACATGGTCTGTCCACGTGCACAGTAATGGCATGAATGTTATGGTGCTAATGAACTCGCTTCTGATGGAGTTAGATCCAACTTGACAGGAAGAAACTCGTGTCTTGTCCCATAAATCTGAGCGAGAATTCATGGTTGGGAGCTCATAGGCCCAGGAGTGAACCTACTAGTGTTATTTTGCTAAATGAAAACAGTATCGGACTACTTTCTCAGTCCATGTCTCTGTTCCCATAGGTAAGCGCAGCTCCGGTCCTAGTCAGGTAAGCTCCCTTTTGCGGTAGACAGCAAGCAGTTAATACAAAACTTCAAAACCTGTCAAAGTGCCGAGAATAAGTACCTCAGGAGTATTTGACCCTAAATAGGACATCTATATTATACCCTCTCCTTCTGTGGTTGTTTAAATGATAAATGTCCGCCATCATTTCAGTCATTGGAACAGTTGGTCCCCAGTTGCTGGGGACATTGGAAGAGTTTTAGTTGGTGGCTGTGTTGGAGGAAGTATGGCACTGGCGGCTGCACTTTAGTATTAAAAAGCCCCAAGAAGATGGGCGGTGGTGGCACGTGCCTTTAATCCCAGTACTCGGGAGGCAGAGGCAGGCAGATGTTCGTGAGTTTGAAGCCAACCTGGTATACAAAAGCTAGTTCCAGGACAGGCTCTAAAGCTACAGAGAAACCCTGTCTTGAAAAACCAAAAAAAGAAGGAAGGAAGGAAGGAAGGAAGGAAAAGAAAAAAACCCAAGAAGCTAGCAGCCCTATGCAGAAAGCTGCTGGGCCCAGCACTTTGAGTCAATCACCGCAACATCTCCCCCATCTATGAGCTGCTAGAGCTTGTGAATGAGCCGGTCCTGAAGAACCAAAGCTGCAGTATCCCCATGACTCTGGCAACAGCAGAATATGCAAGACAAGCGAGTCTTGGCAATGGTCCAGTGTTTACTGTGCTTATGGGACCAGAAACCTCGAACTAGGCCAAGGACACATTGCAAAGAATATTTGCATGGAAGGCTGTCTGGGATGAATGTGTGTGTGTGTGTGTGTGTGTGCGTGCACACACACACACACACACAGAGAGAGAAATACAATGTAGTTTCCAATGCCACTAGGATAAACGAATATTCAATGGAGAGGTAGGAACGATTAGAGGAATGGAGCAGTGACCGAGTAGTGGAGAGAGGTGGAACTAGAGACGCGGTAGCAGTAGTGGGTGTGAGAAGCCTGTGATAGATAGGAGACCATGCCCTTGTTGCCCAGTAGGGCCAACAGGGTGGTATAAAGCAGCCTGGACCTTGTGCTCTCGGCTCAGCCCCCCAACATACTGCCCAGACAGCTGCACGTTAGCCGTGGTTCGGAGCAGTGACAGGATGTCCAAGATGACAAACAGTTCATGTTCTGGATTGGACCTCCTCAGGGAACCTCTATGGTCCGTGCTGCCTGGATCCAAGAGGCTTTGGGTAGGCACGTGACTGTAGCCATAGCTGTTGCAACTCGATTAGTCACACTTGGCTGCTGGGAGAGGCCCTACTTGGGCAAATCAGCTCCACCTCTAGCATAAACTCATGCTGGAGGGAAGTATACCCTGCTTAGTCTAGGGGATAATTACCCACCCGGGGACAGCTTGTCTTTACCTGTATTGTTTTACCATGGATGTCTTACATAAACAGCTTCTTGTGCTTGAAAGCCTTCCAGAAGCTCCTTAGCACACACTAGGCTTTCTCCCAGTAGTTTTTCCTTAGGAACTCTGGCTTGATGCAAATCTTTCTACGTTTGACTTTGAGTAACCCACACAAATCTCTTCCTCAGCTTTACCTTTTCCTTTTCCGCCTACGTTTCTCTCTCACTTTCAGACATTCTCTCCATGCTGCTCTTTGGAGCCACCAAAGCCTTCCCTAATTTACAGAGCTCTCCCACCAAAGGCTTCAGAAAAGTCATTAAAGCTCCATATCAGTCCCCAGGTCCTTGTTGAATCCAGCCCCCCACCCCAAGGCGATGGCAAACCCTAGCCTATCTGGCCCAGTGAATGAGGCATCATGTGTGGCTTTCCTTTTACCTAGTTCCCCTCCCTTCTCTGTGTCGCCCCAGCTCCTGATGTTTATAGGGACTTCAGATGGCGTACTGATGGCTCTGACAAGCAGTCCATGAAGGACTGATTTCCCTCAGACTCTCAGGTTGTGTAGTCTTTGCCTTAAGGAATGGCGTTCAATAGTTTTTTCTGTTTCCACAGCAGTTAGACTGATTCCATCTGCTCCCACAGCCTCACTAGGTAGGCTGTAATAGGTTCTTTCATTGCTTAAAAGTCTTATACACAGGTCTGGAGACATGGCTCAGAGGTTAAAAGAGATGGCTGCTCTTCCAGAGGACCCTGGGTAGAGACCCAGGACCCATATGGGAGCTCACAACTATCTGTAACTCCAGTTCCAGGGAACCCAACACCCTCTTCTGGCTGCTGTGGGAACTGCACATATGTGGTGCACAGACATGTCCACAAAACACCCACAGACTTGAAAATAAGAATAAATCTAACTCTTCCCAATTCCATCAGTTAAAGTGCTGAATACTCATTCTGTGGTTACCACAGTTTCTTGTACTGGACTATTGTTAAAGCTCCTGTCTGCATGATGGATCACAGATCTCTTCACCTCTCACCAGAGTCTTCTCTTCTTGTCTCGTCTCTTCTCTCCTCTCCTCTCCTCTCACCCCTTCTCTCTCTCTCATAGAGATTAGAGGTTAGACCTGAAGTGTATCTTTTTATCACTTCTACCATGTTCTCTTCCCCCTCACTCTGATTCTTTCCAAGTTCTTGGATACCAGAAAGGGATGGGGCATGGACTGAATTTGTACTCTCTATTCCCTTCAGCTTCCAAGCCTTAAGAAACAGCAGAAACACCTGTCTTAGCTAAGGTTGCCATTGCAGTGATGAAACACCGTGGTCAAAACCAATTTGGAGGGAAATGGTTTATTCATCCACTTCCACAGGACTGTTCATTATCGAAGGTAGTCAGGACAGGAATTCAAACAGGATAAGAACCTGGAAGCAGGAGTTAATGAAGAGGTCATGGAGTGGTGCTATTTATTGGCTTGCTCCTCATGGCTTGCTCAGTCTGCTTTCTTATGGAACCCAGGACCACCAGCCTAGAGATAGCACCACCCACCATGGGCTGGCCCCTCCTCCATTAATCACTAATTAGGAAAAAGCCTTGAAGGCTTGCCTACAGCCTGATCTTATGGAAGCATTTTCCCAACCCAGTTTCCCTCCTCTCAGATGACTCTAGTTTATGTCAAGTTGACATAA
This sequence comes from Ellobius talpinus, assembly GCA_001685095.1. Classification (NCBI taxonomy): domain Eukaryota; kingdom Metazoa; phylum Chordata; class Mammalia; order Rodentia; family Cricetidae; genus Ellobius; species Ellobius talpinus. The sequence goes on along the minus strand of LOJH01033041.1, from coordinate 10,003 downwards.
AACTAACCAGCACACCGCCTCTGTCTGATTTTTTTCATTTATCGAGTTTGTTTGATAGAACAGAGGATAGCACAAAGGATGCTAACTTCAACTCCTTTTTTGTTGCAATTTCTCCTTTAACCAAACAGGTTCCCACTTGGCTGCCATCTCTTACTACACACAGCAGTGGCTAGGTAATTTCTGATGCTACTTACCAATGATCTCAACCCATGGCTATGAGCTCCAAAGACTGCAAAATTGGCTATCAACACTCAACTGGTTTCAGAGCATCTCTGTACTCATCCTGCAGGCATGCTTCCCCATCCTGCCTAGATGAAGACTGTCTGTCATCCTGGGATTTTCACCACAGATACTCCTAAGCCTGGTGAGTCAGCCTTAGTTGCTCATCTCACTACCCATAGCAACAAAAATGCAACCACTCTTATAGCGCAAAGGCACATTAACACACACCATATGGCTGTATCGGAATTTCCTCTTAGGGTACTCCCCCTTCAGGCTGTTCTGCCTCAGTTGCATGCGTTGCCAATTATCACAGCCAGGAAGCTGCAATCACTCCTCTGAAACTTGTCTTTGAGTCTATTCTGTCCCTATTATGAAATAGGCATTTCCTGGGGGAGAGGCAGCACACACAATGTCTACTTACCCCAGAAAGGGAGGCTGCAACTGGCGAAAATAATGATTACACAGATGTCCAGGTTGTTGAACCACTGACTTTTTTATTGGAGTTGCTCACAAAAGTGGGGGGAAATGGTTACTTACAAAAAGCAGGAATAACTCAAAAGCATCTGTGTTACCAGCAAACCACCTCAACAAGGATGGTAACCCCCAAAGAAGGCACCCTGGAGCTCTCTACGGAGCTTCCACACTGCTCCGCAGTCCATCACCTTGCCTCTTCTGCAGTCAGGCTGCTCAGAGTCTCCCTGCTTCCTCCACTGCCAGCAACTGTGCTTCTTCCTATTTACTGCTGGTCCGAAGCCCTCAAGAACGCACCAAGTACTATATTCCATCTCCCACAGGACATGAGACCCTGTGTTTACCTGCTGTTTGCCTCCTAAGACTACTGAGCTGCCCCCTTCTTCCTTGGGCAAATGTCTCAATTTGGAAAGAATATCACAACTGGGAGAACATGCCATATGACAACACGCCAACTCACCACAGCTGTGATTGTCTATACAAGACCTGCACAGAATCAAGCTAGTCAATATCCTAACACAAGTGGGAGAGGAGCTCACGAACTTTCACTTCTGAGGGCTTCCTTGGAAAGGACAGTATTTTTAGGGGTGTGGTCCCTGGTAGTTTGGTCATATTTTAATGCATAGTCCCATGCTTAGGTGTATATATGCTTAGCATAAATTGTACTTACTACGTTATTTCTTGAGAGGATGAGGTCATGAAGTGAGGGGGAAATGGATAGGAAGTGAATATGATCAAGTATATTGCATGAAATTCTCAAGAAGCAATAAAACGCATTTAGTAAAGAGCAATGTGTATATATATTCTTAAGAGTCGTATAACTGTAGTAGACTACTGAACTATAATTATGGCATCTCATGAAAGCATTCCTAAGAATACACTAAAGTGCTAAAACTGTCTTGGGTAAACTGGTCTTTGGTCACTTAGAAAAAGCCATAAATTCCTAGAGTAATCTGGTCTCTGGTCTAACCATAGACTCGTAGAGTAAACTGGTCTCTGGACCAGCCATAAATTCCTATACCATGTGTCCCTGACCTAAAGGTTTTGAGAACTGCCTCACCACTTAACTTCTATCTCTCTGGAAACAACACTTGCTTGCTGCAGATATCCAGAGTGGCCTTCTGTATATGTCACCATTATAGTTTTTGTTTTGAAAAACTCAAACTGGAGGTCGAGTCTGCTTCCCACTATTTTGCCTGGGACAGCTCAGCCTGTGGTAAATAAGACTCCAAATAACTTATTCAGGTATTTTAGAAGCTTTTCTCTTCAGGTACCCCATGACATAATGTTATTTTTAAATTGAAAATTGTGGGGGCTGCTGGAGAGATTTAAGAGATCTTGCTGTGCAAATGTGGGGACCTGAGTTCGGAACCAAGTACCTGTGCTTTTAAAAACAACCTGGGGCCACACTCCCCTGTAGCCTCTGTCCTGTGGGAGATGGAGACAGGAGGATTTCAAGAGTTTGCTGACTTCAAGTCTAGCTTCAGGGTTTGCAAGGAACTGGGCCTCAAAAACATAAGGCAGAGAATGATAGATCAGGGTATCCACACTCTTCCCCTGGTCTCTTGTGTGCATGGGCACATGCAACCCTCCATATGTATATATCATACACATATACACCGTACTCACACTCCTATACTCTGTTCTCTCTCTCTCTTTCTCTCCCTCCCTCCCTCCCTCCCTCTCACACACACATACACACATACTCTAAAAGTATCTATCCAAAAAGGATTGTTTAACCTATCCTTGGTTTATTTGTGTGTAGTCATTATATGTATTTAGGAATACTGAGTTTGACATCTAACAAGGTTGACTGGGTAATATTTGTGAAAATTTAAAACATTATGCTTATCTTTATTGTAATATTATCATCTTTATCTTCTTAAATAGTTAATATTTCTATTTTCTTAAAAAATTAAAAAGAAAACTTCTGCTTCTAGAAATAATATGCTAGTTCACTAGGAACAACACTTTAATAGAATATTGGCTCCTTGAGAATTTGTACATGCATACAATGTTGTTCGTTCATATTCAGCTCCCACTCCTGCCCTAATTTCTCCCCCTCCTCACCCCTCCAGCACTTCCCAGCTTCAGGTCCTCTTTCGTGAATAACTCACCGAGTCTAATTTGTGCTGCTGCCTGTGTACCTCAGGTGTGTGGCCATCAGCTAGAGCATGGTTGACTCATTAGGGACTGCACTGATAAAGAAAAGCAATGTTGCCTCCCCCAAACATCCTTTAATCGCCAATAGATTCTTAACTAAGCATGAACACTGCTCTGCCACGCCCCTCCACGCCCCTCCAAGCGAGTGTTGACTCGCTTGAGCTTTTGCACTTTTTGCAAAGGTAATGGGGACTGTTGGGAGTTTACACGAACAGAGAACCTGTCGGGTCCTGTCAAGTTGGACCTAAATCCAGTCAGAAACGCGTTCATTAGCACCATAACATTCATGCCATTACTGTGTGCACGGACAGACCGTGTCATGCGGGTCATTACCACGGTCTATGCAGTGCACAGCTCGATGAGACTGTTGATGACAGACCTACCCAGTAGCCTATCTAGCAGCTATGATTACCATGATTGTTGTCCACCAAGGAGAAAGCGTCCAGGTCTGTGGCAGCTTGAATGGTGCATGTACTGTGACCAAAGTGTGTGATGTCTTCAGCAAAAGGTGCTTGCTTACCATCAAGTTCTGCTGGGCAACCAGGAGCAGTGACAATAAGGGGTGCCATTTGAGTGGCTTCTGGGACACCCCTTCACCAAAAATTTTAGGGGAGTTATCTCAAACCTGGCACTAGGATTTTTATTTAGCAACATATTGCTTCTAGGAAGAATATATCCCTTGTGTAGGGTACCTCCAATTAAAATCTTTCAAAGAATATATATATAAACATATATATGTATATATATATATATATAACTCTAATACTTAGATTAAAAAGCTATTGGTCCAACCCTCCTTCACCAAATCCCACTGATTCCACAAAAGGAAATGGTTTATATATATATATATGACCTTTTATATATAAAACAGTAGATTTCTAAATGACTTTTAAAAATATCCTTAGTATTAGTTATCACTCCTCCTTCACCTTTTCACATCCCTCTCCCAACTTAAATCCCCTTCCCCATTTATCTTAGTTCACTTTCTATTGTTTGAACAAAACATCACGATCAAAAGCAACATGCAGAGGAAAGAGATCACCACTGAGGGCAGCCAAGGCAGGAGCCACAGCAGAGAGACTGGGAAAGAACACTCACTGCTTTGCTCCCCATGTCTTCCTCAGTTTGCTTCTTATGTCATGCACAACTATATGTGAAGGAGGCATTAGTCTCAGTGGGCCAGGCCCTCTTGCATCAATCCTTAATTAAGAAAATCCCTCACAAACTTGCTTACAGGTCAATCTAATAAGAGGCATTTTCTCAATTGAGGTTTCTTCTTCCCCGATGACCTTGGCTTGTGTCAACTTGAAAAGAAATCCTAATCACCTCCATTATCCTCCCTTTCCTCTTCTCATCAGCTCTGTTATCATACCCTCCCCCAGGACCTGTCTTTCCCTTCCCCTTCCTAGCTTCATAGGTTCTACAGTTAGACCAAATTGAACAGAAATCGAAAGATTGGGTATGAAGATCCACATTGGACGGAAATATGGAAAATCTGTCTTCCTAGGGCTGCTTCCTCACAATGATTGTTTCTAGTTCCATCCATTACCTGTAAACTTTCTTTTTCTTCATAGCCAAATACAATTTCAGTGTATAAATACCACATTTTCATTCCTCATTCATCAAGGGATGAACAAAAACATACATATTTCAAGTGTGTATTTAGAATTTTGAGTACACTTACATTCTATGTGTTCAATGTATGGTACATTGGTTGTTTCGAAAAAAATAATCTGAGTGGCCTTCAAAATTCCTTGATTGTTGCATGTATCATGAGCAATGTCATTCTTAACACCTGATGTCCATCTTCTTGCCTTCCCTGAAAGATGGAAGGAAAGAAATATGGCACATAGACATCAACATGTAAATATTTAAAACACACACCCCCAATAAACACACTCACACAACACCCACTACACACACTACATTTTGCTGGACTTCCTCTTCTTGCCAACAGTCAGTACTGAGACTATCGGCACTGGAACGTGGGTGAATTAACATAAAATGTTTGCCCTAGTAATTCTTAGCTTTTTATTCCCCCACCTGGGATGAGGTGGTGTGCAACAGAAAACGCAACCTTTAAGACGCTTCCAGGAAAGTATTGGGTTCAGGGTTCTGACCACATACAAATTGTGGTACATCGGTATGATCACTAGAGGGCACCACTGGCTTATGGAAGAGAAATGTCTGGCACTTGAAAAAGCAGAGACTTTTCGAGAATTTTTACCAGCTCTGCACAGAATTTCAACAGAAGGTTAGAGTGTCGTCTCCTCTGTTGACCCAGAGCAGTTACAATGAAGGGTCTCAGGAAACAATAATATTCCAGGCAAAATCAACAACAGTTTTCAAAACATTCTGATACTTGGAGGGGAAAAAATCCAAAAAGCTATTGGTCCAACCCTCCTCCACCAAATCCCACTGATTCCACAAAAGGAAAAGGTCATTTCAGTACCATAAGAAGAAATTAACTTACACAATGCTGGAGAATGATTTCCTTGGTTTTATTTCTTCCAAAGAACCTGGCTTGAACCCCACCCCCAACCCCATCCCATACACTTCATAGAATCTTTTTGACTTCTTAATTTATTTTATTTGGTTATGTCTTAGTTAGGGCTTCTATTGCTGAGCCATGACCAAAAGGCAAATTGGGGATAAGAAGGTTTATTTGGCTTACATTTCTATGCCACCTTCCATTATTGAAGGAAATCAGGACAGGAACTCAAACAGGGCAGGAACCTGAAGGTAGAAGCTGATACAGAGGCCATGGAAGCGTACTGCTTACTGGCTTGCTTCCAATGGCTTACTCAGCCTGCTTTCTTATAGAACCCAGGACCACCAGCCCAGGGATGTAATGGTAAAATAAAATACTGCAGGTTCCCCTGAGGGGCCCAGCGGGCCATGAGACCATGCCACAGGTCTCCGAAGTGGCAGCAGGCAGCAGTCGCGAGAGCAGCCAGTCCCAGGCAGAGATGGCACAGTTCCCCAAGTGGCTGAAGTGGGCCACAAGGGGCAGTGAGTCCCAAGAATAGAGAGTGGGCATGCGACGAGACCACACAATAGGTCTCCAAGGGCAGTTGGTCCCGGGCAGGGAGCCTCGCAGTGGGCAAGAGACAGGCGGATAGGCATGCTATGCAGAATGAGGTCATA
>LOJH01033040.1:0-16389 GCA_001685095.1 Ellobius talpinus | reverse complement strand
GGAAAATTTTTTAATAACAATAAAAAAAGTGTCTGAAATAAAAAAAAGAAAAACTTTAAAAAAATAAAAAATAAAAATAAATTTGAAAAAAGAACAGAAATCTTTGTATTTACAATAGAAACAACACTTTGCACAGCATATAATCTTCTCAAATCTGAGGTGTGATTCAGGAAGGACTCTTTGGATGACAAGATGGCAGGGCACAACAGCAAAAGGGTAAGTATCGTGCTTAAGTACTTACTACTTTTGTAAGAGAATTGGGATATGGGTACCAGTTTATACATCAGGACATTAACAATTGTTTATAAATCCAGCTCATGCTCACACATAATTAAAAACAATAGAAATTAATCTCAAAAATTATTGCCTTAAAAATAAATAATTATGTTTATAAGAATCTTGTAGAGAATTTGACCTAAAATTTGCTACCAGGTGGGAATGAGGAAGTATTTTTTTTAAAATATGGAATTCTGGAGTTATCTCATTCTACCTGCAATGGGCATTAAAATTTTCATCAACACTTTAAGAGTTTGTCCCTGGAAGTGCCATGCTTCATGATTCTTAGACTACATGTCTTTACTTAACTGTGAAGAAGCAGAAATTAGCTTTCAATAAGACAAACGTGGTATTATGTACCTTAAAATTGAAAGATATATTAAATAAAATAATATCACTGAGCGATTTTGAAAATTCTTTAGGACTAGAAACCTGAAAGCTGTATTAATACCATTATTTTAATATAAAGAGAGTCAAATGGAAATATTCAGTAGGATTTTTCCAAATGGCCTAAAGAGCATTAATGTTGCAATTTTCCACATAGATATAAAATGAATCTTTAAAAGCAATGCTGCTTAAAAGTGGCTTGCTGTCTTACACTTAAGCATTAAATTTTTTTAAGGTTATAGCTTTCCATATGAATGCCACGACTCATATTTTTTGTGTAATATATTATCAGGATAATTAGTTTATATAATGAAACATTTTTCTGATAATAATTTTCATCATTTAAATTCTCCAGTGACACTAATAAATTCTACTTTAAAAGCTTGTTTAATAGGGGCATATTACATATCAGACATTGATAATAACTTGATATTATGGAAAAGAGAAACAAGATATGAGATTCAGAGACTAAAAAACATTATAGATATATGTATATATATGAGATCATAAGTGATTGCATAAATACATAGACGAAGTTTCACTAAATTTGCTTACAATATAAGACATTTATGTCTTTTGTTCATACTGTTCTATTTTAAACTTTAAAGCAGAACAGTTACTGCATATATTAATTATAATAAACTATCACTTGAGTTTAATACCATGCCATCACTTAAAGTTTCTTGCCTTTTAATTTTCCACAAAGGATTAAATCTGTACTGTGTGCTGTGAAATCCTAGATAATTTTTCTGTTAAGGATCCCAAGTAGTGAATGATTTTTTTAATGCAGTAATTTTGGAATGACACCCCAAATATTCCATGTCTAATGTTCAGAACCTTTGAGCTAAATCACATTATTTTATGTTATATGGAAAGCTCACTTTAAACTAGGAAGATTCTAGATGTCATTGACTTAATCACATGGATCATTTTTAAAGCAGACCATTATCTTCTTCAGGTGGGAAAAAAGAAGTGCAAATTGTAACAAAGACTTGATATACTATTGCAGGCTAGAATCCAGCGGTGGCCATTTGTGAACTCTAGGAAGAGCCCATGAACTCTGGCTGACAGGCAGAGAGACAACGCTTTATGTTGCTCAGGCTTCTTCAGAGGGCATAACTGATCGAGAGAAAAAGCATTATAAGAAGGGATTAATCACATCCCTCACATTATAAGGGCTAGAATGTGCACACTGGCGAGACTGAGACAACAGTAACTCTTCAGTCCACATGGCTGGGGCCTTTGGAAAGAGCAATCTGCTGCTGCTGAAAATCTGCAGGATTCTGGAGCATCTTTGGCAGGCGTAAGAACCTGGGTTCTGATATCCATTGTGAATGTGGTGGCAGTTGCTGCTGTAGCAAGACAGACACAGGTGAGTAAGAGAAGACGCAAGTAGCACTGAATGTTTTTCTCTTGGTTCCATTTCTATGATGCTGCCACACAGACAGAAGGTTTTCTCCAGTCAGTTCTCTCTGGATATGCCTTTACAGACCTGACTGTGGCACACATCTTAGTTGATTCTAGGGTCTATCATATTGACATTGAGATCAACCACAAGGCACTTTCCCCCTCATCACTCTGAACGGAAGCAGAGCAGATGACTTGAAGATGAGTTTCTTGGATCAAATTTAGACATGGACTTATAGTCCCCTGTTTTCTTCCTTGATAGAAAGACATAGTGTTACACAGTACACAGAGTATTGATAACTATAAATTATCAGCATATAAAAGACTAGCAGTAAGGATTATTAACATTTTCACCTTATTGACATGGTGTTTTTGAATAAAATCTATTCAAAATTTATGCAGTGTATACATAAGTCAAAGAGGACTAAATTTAATATGCACATATTTTGCATCATTATATCATTTCCATTAGTAAAAAATGCATTGAATGCTGAAGAAAGATGAAAAGGATGTAAAAGAGAAAGAGCAGGAGAGAGGAGGAAAACAAGTATCCTGAGGAGGATGAGAAAGAACAGAAGAACAGAGAACTAAGCTCATGTGAGAAACCCTCCCTGTTCAAGAAGAAACATTTTAGCAGTTTTCTTTTTCTTTTCTTTCTTATAAAAGCACAGCCTTAGTGTGGCTTGCTCTAGGCATGCCAGATAATTCTGCACAAGCATATTGAAAGTAATTCTTTCTTCTTTCTTTTTTTTGTTATTTTGGTTTATTTGTTTGTTTGTTTTTAGAGACAGGTTTTCTCTGTATAGTTTTTGGGAGCCTGTCCTGGAATTTGCTCTCTAGACCAAGCTTGTTGTAAGCTCACAGAAATCTACTTGTGTCTGCCTCCTGAGTGCTGAGATTAAAGGCGTGCACAACCACTAATTCCTCTCTTTGTAATTCAACTCCAATCTAAAACTGACTAGGTTTGTTTGCATGTTTTAAGAGAATGTGTGTGTGTGTGTGTCTGTGTGTGTGACTGTGTGTATAATGTTAATTCAATCTCTCCGAAGCAGAAGTTCTCAACCTTCCTAACACCATGAGACTTTAATTCTGTTCCTCATGTTGTGCTGACCCCAATAATAAAACAGTTTTTGTTGGAACTTTCTAACTGTAATTTTGCTACTGTTATTAAACATCATGTCAACATCTGATAGGCATAAAATCTGATATGTGACCCCTTTAAAAAATCATTCTATCACCCCCCAGGCTGAGAACCATTGCTCTAAAATCTAGAAAGGCAGAGGTACTACTTTGCTCCCCACACCTGGTAACACTACATTTTAATGATAATTTGATTGAGCTCAACTTGAAATTTTTCATGTAGCTCCATATAGAAGACTACTTGATTTGGATCCAATGCTGTGCGTTCAAGCCCTCTTACACATATTTTTGTATGATTCAGAGACTGATCTATAATAATCACACTTTCAAAGTAGGGAGTTTATTAAGGTCTATTAGTCATATAAATTAATGTATGACCTGCAGACCACTGGGATGATAAATGTAATTTAAGCAGCTAACATTTTTTCTACTTTTTTGGTAGCAAGAAAGCTTAGTGGATAAATTTTATGTGTATGTATATCCACATGTATGCCTAAAATTAATGGTTCACACTTATGGAACATTGATGGCTATCCATGAAATCATCTCAGCATGTAGCATGTAGTGTAGTCAATGGATACAAATAATGAATATCTGCTTAATAAAAAAGTAAGAACATATAATTTGGAGATATAAAAGCACTTTCTGTTTAGGTTCCCAAATGATGAATTCTCTTTGTGCTGCAATAAATCATGAGGACGCTGATATCACTTGCCAAGAAGGTGACTGTGAATTTATTGTTTAACTCCTGTTTTGACTAAGGGAAATGACATTTGCAACTGTCAAACACTTTCCGGCACAAAACAAATTTCCAATGCATGCTTACTTATGGCCAATTCTCATATTCCTTTCTCTGCTAGGGTTGACAGTGACAGTTACTTCTGGTATGTCCATTGCGGGGCTAGGGGAGCTGCCACAACAGTTGAGACTTCATCTTCATATTTTAACAAAACATGTAAGATTTGATAACTGCTGTGGAATATTCTTTTACACTGTGTGAGTATGTATCATTCTGATTGATTAATAAAGAATCTGACTGATAAATTGCTGGGCAGGAAGAGATTGGGCAGGCAAGACAGACTAGGAGAATTCTGGCAAGAAGGAGGGTGGATTCTGGAGTCTCCTCTCAGACACAGAGGGAGCAGAAGATGAACACGCCATGCTAAAGAAAGTATCAGCATGTATCAGAGCATAAATAAGGAAAATGGATTAACTTAAAATGTAAGAGGTAGTAACAAGGGTGAACTATTGGACAAGCACTTGTAATCAATATTAAGTCTCTGAGTGATTATTTGAGATCATGCGCAGGACAAAAGAATTCTGCTCCCAGGGCAAGAAAACTCTGCCTAAGGATAGCTATATAATAATAATATTCCCAGCAGAGAATGAGGCAACACCTTGGCTTGTGGCAATATATAGACTAAAATGTTTTAATTTAAGATGTAAGACCTCTGCATGTCTTGTTTCCTTGGTGGCTGCCTGGCATCTTTCCCTTTCAGCAGCTATGTGACATCTGCCTGACTCCATCTTCTTTCTCCCTGCATTCAGTTTAGTTTTCCCACCTAGCTATAGAATGCCCTGTCATAGGCCAAAGCAGTTTCTTTATTAACCAATGGTAATAAAACATATTCAGAGGACACAGAGGTTGGAATCCCACATCACCCCAATTTTCTGTCAGCATGTACATATTAAACCACAGAGCCCACCCACAGTGACACACCTGCTTCAATAAGACCAAACCACCTAATCCTTCCCTAAGGTCCCACCAACTGATGATCAATAATCCAAATATATGACTCTGTAGGAGTCATTACATTCAAATGCAATAATATTGCTAAAATCTCATGAGTTAGAAAATATTGCAGAGAAAGATTTTTTTGAGAAATGTGATATAATCAGTGAAAGCTAATGTCAGACTCCCAGCTGGAACTTGAGAAGGTTAAAAGTAGCAAAACAATATTTAAGCATTTGCATAAATAGTTTTATCTTTTTTCTTAAACATAAGAATTCTTGTAACCTTGCAAATAATTGCTTGCACCTTTTTTTAGAAATTTAAATAGAAAATGCATTAAATTTAATGAAATGATCATATTAAACCCAAAGAAATGAGAACTTCAAAGCTTTTTCTAAAGGACATTAAAAGTGTAAGCAGCATCAGTCGTGGAAAGGATTACTTTAATTAGAAAGTTAGATATTCAACTAATGAAAGGAGTAAAAGCTTTCTTTAGTATGTATTTCACTTACAGCATCTTGATATAGTTGATATTTTTTCCAAGAGGCATATTTTCTGATGACTAGGGCCATTACCTGCAGATTAGAGTAGCATCCAGCTGAGAAACATAAGTGTGAATACTGTAAAAGGCAGATAATTTTGTGCATTCAATTTGTAAGTTGAAAGTTTTATAGATAAATATTACTATTGAGCAGTTAATGTGGAACAATTTTAATGGTTCTAGATGGCTTTAGATTATGGTTAATGAAGCCAAAAAGGTCAGTAAATGGATTCAATTTAGAAAAAAGTCATTTGTAAAGATTGAACTGAAGCCTTCATGATATTTCTGTGGTCATTCTTTTTTCTTCATGTTGAGCTGTTGGTGCCATGATCTACCAATTCTGAAATATTTTTAGTACCAGTAATTATGGTACAAATTCTTTTTTTTTTCTCAAAATTTCTTACATGGAAACTCAAAACCTTATCTCAAAGATAGAACCTTTAATGAAGCCATTAAAACTTAGTGAGGCCATAATGGACTTTTATTCACTTACCGTATGTGACTTTTTTAAAAAATTAAATAACATGCATACACAGAGGGAGAGCTGAGTGAGTGCAAAGATACTACCAGAAGACAACTTGCAAACACTGTCTTTTACACTACTAGGTTGTATAATTGTTAGTAAATAAATTCCTGTGCTTCAAATCATCTGGTTTGTGGTCTCTAAATGTGTGGTAGTAACTATGAAAGATGACTTAAGGTGTCAAAAATGACAAGATTATCATCTAATCAATGTACTTCCTTCTCTGCATTGGTTATTTATAACACACACACACACACACACACACGTACAAAATGTTATGTTCTTCAATACAGGGCTATGACGCAGGAGAGTTACGCCCCGAATGTGTATATTTACAAGGCCTGGATTGCCTCTTACTCTGACATGCAAATATAATTTTAAAAAATCACTTTAAAGATTACACTCAAAGCTAGGATCATCTGGAACCTGAGAACGTTCCAGTGCATAAATCACAGTTATAACTTACAACTGAGCTCTCATCAATTCTTATACCCTTTGTTTCCAGGTCACTAATCACTGAAATGTGACAAAAGTTTCGGTGCCATGAAAACCCCAAAAATATAAGCCAGCAAAAGGAAACTCTCAGGTAATGAAATAGTGAAGGGTTCGGGCAGAGATGCAGCAACAAATTTCATGCGTAGCACAGGCACTATAGCGCTGGAACTGTTTTATATTTCACCTAGAAGAGAGGGTTAGGTTTAGGGTTAGAGTAAGGAAAGATGGCTTAATTGCAAATTTTATTATATTAGTTTTTGAAACTTTTTCTTGTTATCGGCCCAGAGCCCGGTTTGTATCTTACCACTTAGCCATAGCCAAAGCATAATTGTGTTAAGCAAGGATGCCAACAATGGCTCATGACAATTTATGTTTTCCCATTAAAATGATAGCATCACTCATTTTAAAATATAGGATGTAGAAAATTTGAAGACACTGGTTTCAAGTTTTCATTTTACTTGTCTATTAGTATCTGCAATGCATTTTTATCAAAATTTTCAGGGTTTTCAGTTTGCCATCGAATCAGTATTTAAATAGTGTTATTATAGAAATAAATTGCTTACATCATCCGTGCTTATCTTTAAGCAACATTGAAAATGGTCACCGTATTTAAAGGCCAGAGGAGTGTAATTCATAATATAAACTGCATATAAATTTTCTTTTATTGTGAAGGAAACACTCAGTTATTCATGACATTGAATCATTTTGAAGATGCTTACACAATATCAGTTTCCACAACCATGTTAGAAAAGAGAAAAAGATTTCTACATTTTGGGTGCCTAAGGGTTCACCAAGGAGCTCTTCCATGACCAATTACTATGCCCCATATGAAAATAAAGACTCTACTTCTTTTTTTTTCATCCCTACTTCTGGGAGTTAACTTTTAAACTCTGTTGTACTTAACAACTCTGTTGTTCACTCTGTAAGGTGCCAGGATAATACTGCTGGATGAAATGGATGTGTAAGCTTAAAAACAAACATAATAAAAGTATATTCTTAGCCCAGTTGCTCCAAATGTGAAGAAAAATGGAGACAAAGCTAACACATGCCAACAGGAAGTCTATTCTCTCCATGCTAAAAGTGAAAAACTATGTATTTCAAACTGAACTCTACGAACAAATATAAAAGTCGTAAAGATATATTAAGTGAGAAAAATAAGCTGAGTTGTTTGTATTTGTTATTTATTTTGTCAGAAAATATAAAAACTCAAAACTTCTCTACTTCAGATAACCTTAATCCTCTATATAAGGACAGAAATACTCCATTTTTCAATTATTTCTCTTACATACTGATTTATCTTCCAACCTAGGCTTTGGCATTTAAAATATAATAGCTATTTTCTTACAAGGTTTTACAATGTTTTTCTTAGGTAATGATTTACTCCAAAAGAGGTCAAAATCATATAAAAGGTCACATTGTAAAACAGAAAAAATATGGCTACTATTAAACCAGAGTTATTTATCAATTATATAATACTATCAATTAATAAGAAAGCAATTAATTAGTACAGAGAGACATAGCATACTTTCATGTCTTAATTACATGTATGTATGTGTCTGTCTGTAAGTATATGTGAGAGAGCAGAGCATAGGACTGGAATCCCCACACAGCAGGAGTTAGCTTTGTGCAGCACCCCTTTATAGCTTCTGTGAGCTGTAATCAGGTCCTCTGCATGAGTGCCATGTACCTTTAATTGTTGAGTCATCTCTCCAAGCTGATACTTTATGTCATTTTCAAGAAGAAACAAAATTTATTACCATTACCATTATTTAATATTTTTGATTTAACAAATGGTAATTGAGTGTTCAAATATTAAATTTATAGCCCATTTATATTGAATGTTATGTATGATTTTGAATAGGTGCATTGAAATAAAATAATACTAAAATTAAATGTAATGAAATACTCTTACAGTACTGATAAAATGTTTTAAAGACTAACTTATTTAGTGTGTGCCTATGTGTGTTCTACAATCTGCATGCCATGGCTTAGGAGTGGCCAGGGGTCAGTATTTCTAGACTCTGTACTGTCCTTCCATCCTCGTTCTGAGGCAGAATCTATGCTTTTTTAATAACTGCTTACTCTATGAGAGTTTCCCTAGATAGATTCTGCCAGATTCTCGGAATTGCCTTCCAGTTTGAGAAATGCTAAGATTATAGATGTCAGATACCACATTCGGTTTCATATGTGGATTCCTGAAATTGATGTCAGGTCAAGAATCTTGTGCAAATTACCTAAGCAATGTTTTCAGAACTATGATCATGTAGAAAGTGGAGTTGAAAAAGAGATTTTATGCAAAAAGTGGGTTGAAAGAAAGGTGCACCCGGAGAGCGGCATTGCTTACTGTTTTGCAGGTGAAGTCTGAAGAGTCACGAACTGTGAATCTCCTCTGTAGTGAGTGTACAAACAACATTCTTTCTTACAATGTCAAGAGACAATCACGGGCTGATTTTAGAAACGCACAGAATTGTGTTCTCCCGTGCCAGATTTTGGTAGATATGTCCTTTAAAAAAAAAAAAAAGGCTTCGATACCGAGCCTCATTCTATAACCACAAATGTTTTGGTACTGACTATTCAACCTAGTCATTGAAATTGTGACAATGCTCCTGTCTCAGCCTATTCTGAGTTGAGAATATGGTGTCATCAATCTGGGATTCCCAAAAAGAAAAATAAATGAGCCAAAGAATACCAGGCCTGTTCAGTTCACTTAAGTACAGAGGCAGCACTTTGACAACATTCAACTTAGGTAATTTCGTATTTTATAAAGTTTTTTTTTAAAAAAAAAGAAAACAGAGGATGTCTTTTTATTAGAGTTGATATCGCCCTACTTTTTGTTAAATTACTTTCAGAGAAAAAACTACATGAGATCAATGTCATAAGATAAATTGGAAAGCATGTTTTAAAAAGCCTTCCTTCAAACTACATTCAACTATTTCCTTCAGGTTATTAGTTCTCTTTCTGTTAATTATGCACCAAATACAGCTCATTTCAGTGTGAAAAACCACATCCTGTTTATATTTCTCTTACCTGCTCATATGAATTATTAGGTGCTATTTCTTAATTATATTATTTGTGAGTTCCATTATAATTTAATTATGCCTTTCTTATTTTCTATTGTATATGTGTCCAAGTTTCCTTTGCCAAGTATTTGATTTAAATAATTTTTACATATATGCTGAAATCAAGTTTAATTAAAACTGAAATGTATAGACTATTTATGACCAGAGTAATTCATAATTTTAAAATAACATTAGCATTCATAATATTTTTTCTTTTGAAAGGGAAATCAAAATTTAATGCTATCATACTTTTCTTTCAATGTCTTCCTGAAAGTAGAATATTGAAAACTAAATATTGGTGTGAGTGTACCTTACAGGAGATAAAGGAATATGGCTTTTACGATCATTACAAATCGTTACACACATGAATACAGCACAAGGAGCATCATTAAAATGTGCAATCACTAGCGAAGGAGTGAGAGCCTCCGCATTTTGATCATCAAATACTTCATGTTGTTGCGTGAAATGATATTAAAATTCAGAAAAAGAGAAAAGATTTTAAAATAAAAAGTGAATTTTATAGAGACGAAAATGTTTAGTATGATGTTTAAGATGTTCAGTTTTCAGAGGTGGTACAACTATAATATGCTATTTATTAATATTACACACCCATATTGATAGATGGCTAGTTATGAAACATTTTGGGAGTAATTATCATGTATTACCTTTTAATCATAAATGAATTTTCTATTATTATGAAACAATCATAAAATTGGCATATTAAAGCAATAATAATATATTGCTTCCAGTTTGTCAGATAGAATTTAAATGCAAATCTATTGATTACCTCAGTTTGGGTTTCTATTGTTGTGAGGAGACACCATAACCACAGCAATTCTTATACAAAAAATAAATAAATAGAAGAAAGAAATTATTTAACTGGGACTAGTTTAAATATTTAGAGGTTTAATCATTATTGTCACAGTAGGTGGCATGCAGACAGACATAGTGCTGGAGTAGGCGCTAGGAACTGTAGATATGTGTGTCAGAGGAGCAGCAGGTGATAGTTAAATTACAAGTGTCAGTCCTACCAGGAGGTCAGTCTTGGATAGGCAAGGCTCTAAGACCACAGACTAGCAAATGTCTTTTGGTTCGGCTGTGTTTTTACCTGTTTTCAGCTGCTGTCTTCCCTTGGTATCTAGCATGGTGTGAATGGATTTGCCTGCATTATAGTGTGTTTATCTCCTGGAAATATCCGATTCTCCTGGGCATTTTTACCTGCCTATTACAATGGCGATGAGTTAGAAAGAATTAGAAGGAAAACATCATGAATAAAGATCGAGTTGAAGAGAAACATAAGGAATGAGAGAAAAAGGAAGAATAAAGAGGAGTTGGAAGAAAACCATTAAGAATAAGTATGGAAGGAAAAGGAAAACATCTAGAATGAGAGAAGGAAATCATCAGGAAAATTGGGAATGGAGAAGACAGAAGAAGAATAAAAAAATGTTTGAAAGACACTGTCAATGGCATCAGTGAATGTCTTTTCCCATTACCCCCACAAATAAAAAGTTCAGTATGGACTGATTCTGTAGATTCCCTTTGAGACCTGTGCTGCTGAAGCCTGGTCCCCCAGGCAGTGAAAAAGAACTAACTTTATAATTCTTATTTTTTCAAGTTATCTGATCATTATCCCCCCCGAAAAAACCCTGAGATTAAAGTTCATAGAAAGATTAGAAGAGTTATTCATATTTATTGGTTAAATATTTTTGAAGTTACATGTGTTGTAGCTGAGACATTCCTCTACTGTATTGCCTTGTAAGGCTTTAATGCATTTCTAGCTGTAACCCAAGAATTTGTGATCCTGTTTTGATGTTGAGTTCTCCCTTTGTTTCATAATTAATCAAGTTTATTGCAGCAACTTTAATTTCTTATCTTTTGAAGCCATTTTATGCATATTCTTTCCTCTTTCATAACTGTTCAGAGCTAGATGGTAAACACAAATGAGAGAAAAAATATTTCTTACCTATACTGTTGAAAATAAACCAGTATTTCTTTGAACACATTTTAACTCCTTTGGTGTATGGGTCAGCAGCCAGTTTCCTATTAAACACTTCTTTTATGAATCATATATTGTAATAGTTTCAAAAAATCAAAGGTAAAGCATTTTAAATGGCTCAAAGAAAAAGAATATCTATTTCTTCAATTTTCAGAAATTAAATATATATTAGATGTACAGTAGAATTTACCTGACATTACATTAAAAATATGAGTATTTCTGTTTAGTAAATACAAATGTGTATGAGAAATCATAAGTAAAAATGTATAGTATGTATTCCATTTACAAAAATGTATTCCAAATCAACACATAATTTAAAAGATTAAAAAAATCACAGAATTATCTCTATGATTACAACATTCTAGGGTATAAAATAGCAAGTCTTGTAGTCTGAATCATACAGGAAGGTAGAATACAGTAAAAAAATGGATTTACAGTGAATGACAGATTTTCACTAATTAACATATGTAGATAGACTCATGATATACTCTAGGAAATGAAAAAAGACCTTTCAATGAAATTACATTTTTATGCATTAGAAATAGAGAACTGTAGCCTCACGGTTATGATATGAAAGTGTAATAACTCAGGTAAAGATGCATTAGATATTTAGTTCAGATTGCACAGCCTGTGTTCTGAACCTGACAACTTTTAGTAATAATAAGCACAGTTACTTTTGTCTGCATTTTTAGTCTCTCTTTTCTTTAATGTTTGTAGTCAATTTGGTAGAATTTCAGCAACTGTAACATGTGAACAAACACTGGTATTTTTTAATAATTGATAATGAAGATATGGTTTGTAGTCTGAATGGTTGTAACAGCCTATTGGGTGTCTTCCATCATGAATCAGATCATTAAAGTCTAAAGAACAAAGACAAACACAATGATGGGAAAGGGGATGCTGCTTCTTTTAATTGTATGTAGAGATATTATATCTGTGATATGGCATTTTCATGAATGGGATCTTAATACTTATAAATTCTTGAAAGCTTTCTTTTACAAATGCAGTGACATAGAGTGGTTTTTAAAATTAATTTCACCTTGAACTTACGTTTTCGTCATTTTTCTCTTTGTATTGAAAATAGATTATTTTCTTATACAATATATTCTGAATACAGTTTCCCCTCCATATACTTCTAGTTTTAACCCACATACCCTCCCATCTGGATCTACTTCCTTTCTGCCTCTCATTAGAACATCACAGGCTCCCAAGAGATAAAAACAAACAAAACAAAATATTGAAAATAAGAAAAAAACAAATACCATCACATCAAAGTTGGAATAGGCAAACCAACAATAGAAAAAGAGCCCAAGAGAAGACACAAGAATCAGAGACCTACTCATTCACACACTCATCAGTCCCATATAAAATATTAAACTGAGAATTAAAATGCATACACAGACCCCTGCAGTCCTTCTGCTTGCTGTCTCAGTCTCTATGAGTTCATAAGCGCTTTACTCATGTTTATTTAGAGGGCCTTGCTCTTCTGATGTCCCCCATTCCCTCCAGCTTTTACACCTTTTCTGCTTCTTCTTCTGCACAGTTCCCTTGGTTCTGAGGGGAGGTATTTTTGGTGATGTCCTTACTCAGCTCACACTTGGATAGCCATATTAGTGAGACCCTACATGTCTGCCTTCTAATATTACTCAAAGATACAATCTTATAGCAAACACCCTAATCCTCCAGCTGTTAAATCTCTGTGGTGCCTTTTCCACAATATTCCCTGAGTCTTCTACGGGAGAGTGTTTTGTAGATGTAGCTATTAAGATTGAGCACTGCATCTATACTTTGATTATATGTGGTTTTCTGTAGTGGCCTCAGTCTATTGCAAAGATAAGTTTCCTTGATAAAAGGTAAAGTCTACAGTTATCTTCAGCTATAGGGCACAAATTTATAGATTGTTGTTAGGGAATATGTTGATTTGATAAAGTAGCAGTTGTAAATTTTTCTTCCAATAGCATCACTTCTGGCAGGTGGTCCTAAGTATTATAAGAAAGTTAAGTATCCGTGAATGAGTGAGCCAAAGAGCAAACCAGCTGGCACTATTCAGCCTTGAGTTCCTGCCCTGACTTCCCTTAATGATGGATTGCAAATCAAAAGTGTAGGATGAAATAAATGACTTCATTTTTAGGTTGCCTGTATCATAGCAGCAAGACGGAACCTAAAGGAACTTATGAGCATCTGGGGCTTCTCAGGTCTCTGCATCACATCTTACTGTTTCAATGTAAGGATTACATCCATGTGCGATGGTGCCCAGATCGATGTGGGTACTTAGTGTTGACACTCAAGAGTCTATACTTGTGTGGTACTCTCTTTACCTACTGATTTATGTCTCCAGTTTCAGAAATTTTAAAAGATGTCCCTTTTTTTAAGATTTATGTGTTTTTATCTAGTAGGAATCATTTGACTTTGTCCACCTTTGCAATCCTCAATCTAAGCCTGATGCTGGCATTACAATGTTTGTGTGTCAAATTGCCCAGTATCTGATACTCTGTTAATAAGCTTGTAGGGCATTACAGGATTTTGAGTTAGTATATCACTGTCTTTTACAGTATTTCTATTAAACAAGTCACTGTAATTGTAGTTCTTAGAGAATATTACCGCTGATGATTTTTTAGAAGAATTTCCTGAAGCCAGGCAAATGTTATTATTTGTAGTTTCTTAAACAGGTTCACGTAAGAGAATAATAGTACTGAATCTAAACATATTTATTTTCTAGAGTACATTAATGCATAAGGTATAAATATTTTTCTGCCATAATTTCTATAAGGAAAAATTTTTTAGAATATATATGTAAATCTGTGATTATAATGGAAACAGGAGGGCAGGAACAGATTGCCTTTGAGTTTCAGGCTAGAATGATTCAATAGAGATCACTTGAAGAATTACAAGGTGGTGTGTCTGTACACAGATGAGCAGCAGTTCTACCATCTGGAAGCTTTAATTTCCTGCAGCTAGACACTTTTAAATAGCTACTTGTCTCTTACGGTAAACTCAGCATTTCTGCTGTTCTGGCAGGTACGCACTGAATGTAACGCCTGCCCCTAGCTATTAAGTCACTCTTGGCAGATTACCTCTTTCCCCAGACAGACTGGAGCCTGTGGAGTGAGCCCTTGGCTGGGTGTTGCAGGAGGCAAGCTGGAGCCAGCATCAACTGGAACTAGTCTGTGCCTCACAGGTTGCAGTTCCTAGATGTACAGGCATAAAGCAAGTGGTGGAACATGGCAGAAACAGCAGGAGAAAGAACCCTAGAAATAAGAAAGAAAACTTTACATCCAAAAGCTCACATATGTGTGGAAAGATACAGAGGCTGGGATAGAGACATAGATGAGGGACCAAGGTGGAGGACAGAGTGACACGCACAGACACAGGTAATTGAGTTATCAAAAAAGGGAGCAAATACTAAGGGGAAGAAAAGTGAAGACAGCAATAATTGTGGCTCAAAATATGAACACTCAGAGCACTGCTTTGATCATCTTTAAGAGGTTATCATGGCATTAGGAAAGAAGAGAAAGACAGCTAGATAGAGACAGTATCTGACCAAGGCTTGAACAAAATATGTCAATAAAAATTTAAGTAGTTCCTCATTTTGATTAACAAAATTGTCCTTTGTGTAAATGTATACAAATATATATTCAAGAAGTACACACATTTATACATATAATGATAATGGTAAACTTGTAGCTGTCTTAAAAGAGAAACAGTTGATGAAAATGTTACAAGAATTTCTATAACAGCTCTAACATAAGGAAAATACTGGTTCATTTGAAGACTTAGATACATTATTGTGCTTTTCACTGTCAAAAGTCATTTTAATGTAACTACAAAAAAACCTATTTGAGCTAGTTCAGGTGAAAAGCTACTTCATGTCTCAAGTAAAGGTCCTGTAACTAAAAACTGTGGAATGGAGAATGATCCTTAGACCACACATAAAGGAGGAAGGAAATAA
Source organism: Ellobius talpinus (assembly GCA_001685095.1). Lineage (NCBI taxonomy): Eukaryota > Metazoa > Chordata > Mammalia > Rodentia > Cricetidae > Ellobius > Ellobius talpinus. Next base: position 884 of record LOJH01033040.1, on the reverse strand, counting down.
CCAACTCCACAAAGTTGCTCTCTGAATTCTTGAAATACAGCCAGATACCTCAATATCCACACATACATCATGCACACACAAATATAATATGTGTCTATATATATTTACATACAATTCATTAAATTACGAAAAAAGAACTGCAGAGGTGTAGTATAACACAGTAGATTGTGCGTAGATTGGGTGTATGAATTTTATTTCTAACGCAAAGCAAAATCTTGGGAAGCAGGAAACTTAAACCATCAGCCATGATGTAAAATCTACAATAGTGAATCACATACAGTCACTATATAGCACATTTTGGCAGTTTAATTATAGATTTAAAGAGTATCCAGTGATTCTTGTTGTATTGGCAGAACTTCCAAATTTTGTTCCCAGTAGCCACACCAGGTGGCTCATAATAACCTGAATTCTAGAGGATCTGAAAACATTTTCTGGGTTCTTGGGGTACATGAACATATGTGCCATACACTGACATAAAAGTAAATAAATAAAAAAACATTCTGAACTGCCATCACGTGACTTTGGGACACTATTTTCAGTTTTCTGCTTGATTTGTTCACTTTGCTAATAAGAATTTTTAATTTCAAGCTCCTGATATTGGCTTAAATTATGGAACTCTAGGAAACTTATTATCTCTGCAATTCAGTTAAGAGGATGTTCAGACAAAAATGGTATCAACAGTTATTTTTCCTTATTTACATAGATAATGTGCTATAAAAATCCTTTGTAATAGGTGCTTCAGAGGGGACCTAACATTATATGAATTCTGAATACTGAAAATATTGCTCAAGACACCACACGTTTTGCCCCTCATTTGTCAAATATGGTAATTTTTAATTTATTTATTAAAAATTTCCACCTCCTCCCCTCCTCCCATTTCCCTC
>LOJH01033038.1:0-11919 GCA_001685095.1 Ellobius talpinus | reverse complement strand
ACACACACACACACACACACACACACACACACACACACACACACACACCAGGTTCTATATCCGGCCTAGGCTTTAGTCAGCAGGGTAAATAGCAAAGCTGGTTGCAAGCTAGGGGACAACAAGGTCAAACTAGACCTTATGAGTGCCTGTTAGAACATGTGAGAACTGATATCCCTATCAATACGTCCGTCTCCAAGCTTCTAACTTCAAAGGTAGAAGTATCCTGCAGAACAACCAGCTGCATTTCCTTATAGAGCTAAGCACATACCTGGTCCATGAGCCACAGAAGCTGAAAGAGCACACCTCTGAGGTGTTAGAAAACTTGTAGCCTGCTCATGTTCTCTCAGAATTCAGAGAAACTGAAGGAAGAGGCTTAGGTCTGGGCAGCCATAACTGAGCAAGAAAAGAAGGGAAAACAGCATGAGATGCAGTAACAGCTGGTGCTCACACCCATTTTCTATATATAAATAAGATGCTGCCTGCTGCTTCATATCCATCTTTTATTCTAAGTCAAGTTCAAAATATTTCTTGCCACCTGTGGTTAACTTGAAACACTGCGAAAAACGAAGAGAACTGTGATTACAGTTGCAGCTTAGCTAGGCTGACTGTATAAATCACAAGCTTCTTTCTTAGTGGGGTGTGTGATGCCTGACTCAGAAATGTTCTGAAAAATAAATGGGATAATCCATATAAAAGTACCTAGTACAGAGCAGGTAGTCAATACATGTTTTTGTATTCCTCTCCTACCCTTTGGCCTAGGAATGGAACAATTTCGGGTACCAGTGCCTCTCTGTCAAGAAGGTTTCACTGCCCATTTGCAGGTTTTATTTATTTATTTAGAGAGTGGTGTGAGGTCTGTGAGGAAGTCTTTAAAATTCATTAAATAATTAGATCAGGTTACAAGTTGTCTGGTATTAAATTTGTGCTTGAGGTTATCTACATATGAAGATGTAGAAGAGAAAGTCCTGTCATTGAAGATATAGCTAGCATGCATAGGTACTTATATATGTTCAATTAAAAATTTTGAAAAAAATCAGTGAAGTTGGTAGAAAAACTAAATTTATGAAGTCACAGAGTAAAATAATATTGTGCTGGTAGATTGTGGAACTGATACAGATAAGGTAATAAATTGCCTAAATCATAATGTATTTGGTTCAGGAATATTGGTTTTAACAAAAGTTTTGTAGAATCCTAAAGAGCTAGTTTAGTACATTGTAACGATGTTATTGAGGACTTTATCTACTTTGTTATTCTGTGTCCTCTATGTGACATTTCACATGACACATTTCAGAATGAAGTTCCAGGAAAATCTTTGTTCATTCTGAGTGAATAGTATGCTTATTCCTCATGGACAATATAAATGTAACAACTGATCATGTGGAAACATGATCATATTGTGTTGGCTGCCAGAATGTTCAGAGCCAAATTTTCAGTTCCTACTTTATTAACTATGTAGGCATCCATGGTTTCAGTATTAAGCCTTAATCCTCCCCTATGGTCCTGATTTATTTTCTTACCATCATATTAATTTTTGGTTTATGTAATTTTACAAAATAAAACCATCATATATATGTAACTTTGAATCCTATGTTATATGAGGAAAGCTTAAAAGATATATAGAAAGCTCCTATATTATTTGGCCTTTGTGGTACAATGAAAAATCACCATGTATTGAATAGGTTCTTCCATTTTTCCTTGTGGTACTAGGGATTGAACTCATGACCCTAGATATGTTAAGATCCACTGAGTAATATTCTTATCCCCAGGCCCTGACATTCTAATATGCTTTTTTGAAATTCTATTTCTTTTGATCAGCTTGGATATGATAAATCTTGGCATAATTCAGAAGACAGAAGTCTACTAAGGAGTATAGTGTTCAATGAAACTTTGTGTGAAGATTGTCCCTGATATAAAAGGTGATTTTAGTAACATAACTCTAACTTGAAAGATTTAGGGTAATTTGAGAGAAGCATTGTCGTCAGTAAAGGACAAGAAACCAAGGTTAGGTTAAATCCTAAGATTAATGAGATAACTAATTTTAACCATAATTTATTCTTTTCTTTGCTTTTATTTTCATCATAAAAACTATTTTATCCTAAAAACTCTAACATAGTAAAATTGCTTTTGGTGAGGGGGTTTATGTTTTCAATTTATTTCATTTGCATGTGAGTATACTATGTGTGCATATTTGGTATCAAAAGAAAATCTGTGAGAGTCAGGTCTCTCCTTCTACCATGTGGGTTCTAGGGCCTGAACTCAGACCATCAGGGTTGGCAGCAAGTGCCCTTACCAACTGAGATATCTTGCTGGCCCTTTGGTGAGTGTTTTAAGACACATGTTGAGTTGTGTAACCACACACCAATGAGGAAATAGGAGCTCCTCATCCCCAGAAAGTTCCACTGGTTGTCCTGTAATACTGATGAGCTCTCCCCAGTCAACAAACCTTGGTTTTATGTTAAAATGCCCTTCCCAACATTTTATAGGAATAGATTAAGAAAATGAATTTGATTCCACCATTCTCTTTACAGAGTACCTCTTGTATGTTCACTGCTGCAGTAAGTTTTGCAGACTTTATAAAGACTTTATAAAGGACTAGGCTCTCAAGGTTGTTACAATGTAGTTGGTATGGTTGACTTAGTACACAGGAAACATAGAAACATATAAGACCTTATTTAAGCAAGTTATAAATCGACACAGATCACAAAATGAGGGATAATCTGTCTAGGCTAGAATAATGGCTTTTGTGACTGAGTGATATACTACATGGATTTGGAGTATATGTCCTTTGGTTTGTGGAAAAACCAGAATATATTTAGAAATGTAGAGTTAAGTTTCATCTCTGAAAGTGATATATTAGTCTAAACAGAAAAGAGGAAATTGCATGCTTGGAGGAATATTTACAAAAGTCTTCAGAATCTTCAGCCAAGGAAGTTTCCTAAGTACAAAAACATTAATTTTGCTTTTTATAAGATGTGGGGAGACAGATGACTGCCAAATGGCTTTGCTCCATGTCCAGAGAAAGTTAACAAGACTGACAATACAAATATCTATTGCAGAAGTCTGACTAGAATTTTCCATTATGAATTCACTGCATGTAAATGCTGAACATATGGCTCCCATCAGTGATCTGTGTGGAGGTGATGGAATCTAGGTTACAGAAGGCAAGAAGAAGGCCAAGGTTTGGACTCTTAAGTGGGAGGCAGCTGGACACCATATGAGTCTCTTTAGACCTGGAGCCAACTTTATGTCGAGGGAGTAGGCCGTCACCCAAACCTTGTAATTTGTAGGGTGTGGAGAAAGGATCTTCCTTTGCCAGAATTTCCTGTATAGTCAGGCCCCAAAGCCTGAATTTTCCATTAGAGAAAAACAAACAAACAACCCCCAAACAAAAAATAAACCAAAACAAAATAATGTTTCTTCACAATATAAAGAGCTAGGTGAAATGATGATATACTAATCCATAAAGGTGGAAGCAGCTAATAAAGCCTTGATGTAGAATAGTTTGTCAGATTAGTCTGCCAGAACTGGCAGAATAGGATTCACAGGATAGGTATGAGTTTCCACAGCTCATGTGTGTGCATGTGTGCACACACTGTGAGTCAGTATGTTTGCAGAGAGCTGGTCTGATACTGATAAGAATGATAGTATTGACTGCACTTGTACCTCTTCTAGCTCATTGGCTGTACAATGGATGCATGTCATAGTTTACTCCCCAAGGAGGCAGGCCTCCATAGTATTAACTAGAGTACAGATTGACCTTAGAGATCTGTTAAGACTAGAATAAGAAGATAGCCTTCTCTTTTTTCCTTCGAGGCAGGGTTTCTCTATATAACAGCCCTGGGTGTCCTGGAACTTACTCTGTAGACCAGGCTGGCCTTGAACTCAGAGATCCACCTGCTTCTGCCACCTGAGTGCTGGGATTAAAGGCATGTGCCAACAAAGCAGGGTGAGGATAGTCCTCTTGGGGTAGCCTTGGCCTGAATAATCCAAAAGCAAACTTGTTTCCCCTCCCTCCCTCTCTTCCTTCTTCTCTCCCTCCTTTCCTGTTTCTCTTCCTTCCTGCTTGCTTTCCTTCCTCTCTCCCTTTCTCCTGTCTTCTGTCCCTCCCACCCTTTGCTCTTCTTTCCTTGATCTGTTTTCTTTCACTTTTTTGGACACAGGATCTTTCTGTGTAACCTAAGCTGGATTCAAACTCTTTTTACATTTAAAAAATGTATTAAATTAATTTCGTGTATGTGGTACTATATTTACATGGTCTCCACTCCCTCAGTTCCCTCTTATCCTTCTCATGCTTCCCCGCTCCCCTTAAAAAATCATGACTATTTTAATTATATGTATTATACATGTATAAATATGTAAATACAATCTGCTCATTCCTTTTAGTACTGATTGTAGGTGTATGTTTTCAGGGCTGACCACTTGGTATTGGATAACACATTAGGGGGCCTTATTTTTGGGGAAGACTTATTTTCCACCTCTCAGTAGTCACTAATTTCCCATGGCTCTTCATCTAGAAGTAGGTCTTGTGAGATTTCCCATCATTCATGTTCGCATGCCAGTTGTCTTTGCACTGGTCTTGTCCAGGCAACCATACTGTTGAGATTTCATGCATGTGGCTTCCCTGTCTTCTCACAGAAGACTTCCTGATCTTCTGGCTCACAATCTTTCTACATCCCATTCCCCAAGGTTCCCTGAGCCTTAGGTGTGTAAGGGTTGTATATGTTGGGCCTGGGTACTTCATGAACAGGTGTTCTCTTCCCTGTCATAAGGATACGCATTTAGAATGCAGTTAGAGGTTATGCTGATTTGGGAAATAACAGTGGTAGCTTTCTCTTGAAGATTTATGGCCTCACTAGCCCTGAGTACTTTGCTATGTTTCCAGTACCAGACATGATTTCTTTACTGATGAGTAGGATACAAGTTACTTTAGACAGCTGTTGGTAATCCCCAATGTGTGAATGCTACTATTGCACCTTTAGAGATATTTTGCCAAGTTGGTTATTGTGGTTCATGGGTGTCACAGTTGGGTTGGACTGTTCATGCTTGGGTTGGACCGTTGTTTGCTTTTCTCCATTGGCATCCATTTCATGGTACCTTCTAGCACCATGAAAGCCAGTCCTCAGGGAAGAGGCTTCTGGATCAGATCCAGCTTTATCCTTCTAAATTCTGTATCTGCCGTGTGTGGTATCTCCAGCAATAGGGAATTACTTTCAAATTCTAGGCAGCAACCAAGAGCACCAGCAATAGCCTATCCTGGTTTTGGAGTTTCTTGGAGCCATGTCCAACACTCTAAAGGACGTTCCTTATGCCTAGTGCTGCTTTTTTTAATAGTCTATGTCTCTTGGGTGTGCATTATCACCTCAAGTTGTGTAAGTTAATTTATATATATATACACATACATACACATAAATACATACATATATATGTTTGTGTATGTGTGTGTATACCACTACATTTGTATGTTATATGTAATTTTAGGTTAGGATAAAATGGTATGATTCCATATGAGTTTTTCAAATACCCTTAGTGTTATTTGTGTCCCCTCTCTCCTCCCTCTGTATTGTTCTCTCTCTCTGTCTCCCAGTTAAAGTCCACTCCCCTTTTCATCCTTTCCCCCTCATAGCTCCTGTATTCTGTTCTCTAGAGCTCCTCTTATTCCCCATGGCCCCGTTTTACCTTCCTCGTTTCTGTGATTACTCAAGGTTCTGTACTCACATCTGAAGGTCTGGAGCTAGGAGCCTCACTTAAGGAAGAACACAAAAAGTATCTTTTCCAGTGTCTGGATTACCTCAGTATGATCTTAGTTCCACCCATTTACCTGCCAAGTTCATGATTTCATTTTTCTTTGCAGTTGAATAGTTTCCATAGTGTACATGTACCACTATTTTTATTATCCATTCTCCGGTTGATGGGTAGTTGTTTTTCCCCATCTCCTATCTATTGTGAACAGAGCAGCAATAAACATAGCTGAGCAAGTATCTGTGAAGTAGGATGTCAACTACTTTGGGCATATGCCAAGAGTGGTATAGCTGAATTGTGACTGGAGGTTTCTCTCCTGTCCACCAGTCCCCAAATAACCACTCTGAGGCTTAATATTAATTACAAACTTCTTGGTATATTAGCTTAGGCTTAATATTAACTAGCTCTTATAACTTAAATTAAACCATTTTTATTATTTTATATTTTACCATGAGATTCATGGCATGTTATCTCACATCTTGCTTCTCTGGCGGTTGCTGGCATCTCCCAGATTCTGCCTTCTTTTTTTTTCCTTTATCTTTGCTTGGATTTCCTACCTAGCTATATTCTGCCTTGCTATTGGCTAAATCAGCTTCTTTATTAACCAATGGTAATAAGGCATATTCATAGCATGCAGAGGGGCATCCCACATCACTGAATGGTAGATTTAATTTTATCTTTATGTGAGAATTCTCCACACTGTTTTCCAGACTGATTGCACCAGCTTGCATTTCCACTGTCAGTGAACGAGGGTTCCCCTTCTCTACATCCTTCTCAGCACTCATTGTCAGGTGATTTCTTGATCTAGTCATTCGGACTGGGCTGAAAGAAAATCTCAAAGTAATTGCTAAGGCTGTTGAAGATGTTTTGAGATATTTCTTAGCTATTTTTATTTCTTCTTTTAAGAACTCCCTGTATATATGCATAGCCCGTCTTTGAACTGAGTTGTTTGTTTTCTCAACTCTTTGTTTTTTGAGTTCTTTATATGTTCAAAATATTAATCCTCTGTCAGATGTACAGCTAGAAAATTCTATCTCCCACACTAGGGTTTCCTTTTCACCCAATTATTTCCTTTGCTGTGCAGAAGCTTTTTGTTTTTGATGAGATCCCATATGTCAGTCATTGCCCTTAATTCCCATGGTCGCAAACTTGATTCTTCTGCTTCAACCTGCTGAGCACTAGGGTTTATAGGCATGTGCTGCCACACCCAGGTTCCAAAGGGCTTTCTTAAACATTTTCCAGTCTGCCATCACAGAAAATGGAAGCAAGGCTAGGAGGTCTGAAGCCTTTCCTTCTACAAGACGTTCTCCAGCTGTTTCATTTTGCTTCAGCTACCTATGGTCTCAGGAAGAAACTCACTGATTTGAGAAGTTATACGTTAGTGGAGTCACTTCTTTGCTCTGTCACTGGGGCCCAGCCTGAGGTATGTATATGCTTGTTCATGTCTAACCAGGAAAACTAATGCAATAGCTGGGAAAATACATGAAATTCACTTTACTTTTAAAAATGAAGGCTATTGTCCTCTAAGGGGCTGTGAAGATGGGCAGAATTTTAATAAATGGTTGTCTTATCTATGTGAAATGTGTAAGTGCACAGAGGCTTGTCACACCCTCAGAATGTGAAAGAGGATTGGCCCAGCAAAGATGGGACTTGACAGATCTTAAAATCTAAAGCAATATATCTTTGATGTTAAAGTGCCAATGTAGATCATAGGAATGTCTCATTTTGGTAATGCCATAGTTGAGCCTTTTGTATTAAGAAAGAAAATTTCTTTTCAGATTGGTTGGGGGTAGAGAAAACCAGTAAAACCTCATGTGGGTCGGTGTTGGCTTTTCTGAGTTGATTGTTGGATGGAAAATTCAGACTACTTCTCAGCCTGAGTCACCTGAAGAAACTGGATTTGCTCATTTGCAAATGGAAAACTTAATTGCACCTGTTAATTTCTTCAGATGCTGACATTTAGAGGTGAAAATGATGATGAAGCTAAGAGGGTATACCTGGGGAACGTGGTCTTTATGGTACTGGGCAAAGAGTTGCCTTTGTGGTCGTGTGAATTGGTTTTGGTCAAAGCACAGAAAGAAAGGTTCTGGTTTGATTTTCCTATAGATTGACAATGGAAATTTCCCATTATAACTTACAGGCATATTTTGTATTAGAGATTCATAAATAGAATTATTGGGCCCTGAGACCTACTTTCTGCTTAACAAATGTATGTAACTTGTACCTATGGATTGGACCTGGACCCCTATCATCTTTTTGTGTAGTCCATTTCCTTTCCATGGAATTTGAGAAACTTTATTTCTAACCACGCCTCTATCACTTAAAACTTGCCATTTCTTCTTGGTCAACATTTCATTTACATTGGGAATAAACTATATTGTTCTTGTCAAATTCCTTCATGGATTACTGGACCACAGTCCTCAAACTTTCTCCAGGTTAAGAACTTCTAATTTTTTTTTAAAAAAATAAAATATTATTACAGGGGATGGAGAGGTGACTCAGAGGTTAAGAGCATGGACTGCACTTGCAGAGGACCTAAGTTGGATTCTTTACATCCATATCATATGACTTACAATCACCCATAACGCCAGCTCTGGGGAGATATGATGCCTCTAGCCTCCATGGGCACCTGTACTCCTGTGCACACATCCACACACAGACATACAAATACACAAAAAATTAAAAACTAAAAATAAGCCGGGTGGTGGTATCACACGCCTTTAATCTCAGCACTAGGGATGCAGGCAGATTTCCGAGAGTTCAAGGTCAGCCTCGGTCTACAGAGTGAGTTCCAGGAGAGACATGGCTGTTAGACAGAGAAACACTGTCTGAAAACAAACAAACCAAACCAAACAAACTCAAACAAAACAAAACTAAAACCAAAATCTTACAAATATATAATTTATGTCATTTTTTTCTCCCTTTCTATAGTGATACTACGGGCTTCTCTTAAGTCACTTCAGAAGAATGGAGTCTAGAACTCTTGCTTGTCCAACAATGATAAATAATATTAATAGTCATTGTCTTAGAAAGCTAATATTTATTGACTGTTTACTAATTGCTATGCAATATGCTAAGTATATATATATATATTCATTCATTTTATCCTCTTGATAATCCAATAGGGAGAGAAATGACTATTTTGCCACTTTAAAGATTAGAAGACTGAAACTAAGAATTTTCCGAGGTTCACAGTATTAATTAAAGCTCTATAGTTTCTCTGATCATAGTATTATTATGGCTTTTTTGTATGTTTATCTTGTATATGTGCACGCATATGTGCAGATATGTATATTCCATATCAAAAGAGAATTACAGGTAAACTTGCTAAATGTGTGCAGTCCTGTGTTATTAATAGTTTTTAAAGGAAAGCCTACCTCACCTTCATCTATAATAAAACTACCCCCTCAGGAATATTTCATTTCTCTTTTCTATTAATAAGCTGCTTTGAAGAGCAAATTAGTTCTATGAAGGATGCTACATTAAATTTCAAAGTACTAAAACCAAAGGAATTTAGTATTTCCTCCTTTATTCTATCCATGTATTTCATAGATGATAAAATTTTAGATCAGTTCTTTCTCTGAATATTGCCCCTTAGACCTAGTAGCTATCAAGTGGTAGCTAAGGAGACCCTTGCATGAATCTTCTGATTGAGCTTTTAGCTACATTGTTACCCTTTATTTGACTTTGTTTAAAAATAAGCATACCCTAAAGATGAAAAGAATTCGTCCTTGCATTAGGTTTTTCATTTTTGTTTTTCAAGACAGGGTTTCTCTCCATAGCCCTGACTGTCCTGGAACTCACTCTATAGATGGGACTGGCCTCAAACTACCAGCTTCTACCTCCTAAATGCTAGGAAAAAAAGGTGCATATGGTGCTGCCACACCTGGCTAGTGTTTGTTATTTTTAACATTGCTGTGACCAGATCCCTGACATTTTGTTTTACAGTTTAACAAAGGCAGCCAAGCAATGGTGGCACACACCTTTAATCCCATCACTTGGGACACAGAGGTAGGGGAATCTCTGTGAGTTTAAGGCCAGTCTGGTCTGCAAAGTGAGTTCCAGGACAGCCAGGACTGCTCACAGAGAAACCCTGTCTCAAAACAAAACAAAACAAAACAAAGAAACAAAAAGCAAAGGCTACAGTTTATCATGACAGGAAAGACATGGTGTGGGAGTGTATGGCTAGGAAGGCGCACGGTGAAGGAGTGTGAGGACACGTTGTGTTCACAGTCAGGAAGCAGAGACAATGCTGGTGCTCACAGCTAATTAAATTTTTTTTTGGCTGTGGCCCTAGCCCTTGGGATAGTGTCACCCAAATTTAGGATGAATCTTCTTATCTCAATCAACTTAGTGTAGAACCTCCTTCACAGACATGCTCAGAGACTCATTTCCTCTGAGATTATAAAACCTGTCAAATTGACACTATTAACCATCACGATGTTGCACTTGGTACAGATATACAAAGCCCGTGTGCTTGGAGGATGGAGACATGCAGACAGTAAAGATTTAATACTGTCACGCAAGTCAAGGTACCAGAGTATGTTAATTTGGTTTAGAATTTGAAGGCAAAAGCAGTATAACATATATTCATATCCAGAACACTTGGATGTGAATCCGTAGTACCACTTTGTAGGTGCATTATCTTCAGTGAGTTAAGTCTTCCTCCTTGAACTCAGTTTCCTCATTTGTATAATAATGAGAATGTTTTGTATGCTTCATAGACTTCTTGTGATCATTAAGCAGGTTAATAAACTGGAAACTGCTTTCGTTCCAGAGAGAACATTAGAAATGTTAGTAATTATTAATAGTTATACTTCACGTGTGTCAATTTCTATATGAAATTTCTGTTTATCATTTTTCTCAGAAATAAGTCTATTATTTTCTCAAGTATGCCTCAAAGTGTAGAATTTGAAATACTGTTTTTAATCACCCTCCAGCATTAAGATTAGCCACTGATTCTAGCCCTCTTCATTCCACATGTAGGCAGCTCAGTAATGGATTTCCCAGAGTTGAAGGCAGAGAGGGAGCTTCTCAATGCTCTTGCACTGGTATGCTGCCTACCCCCAACCCACTTCTTTGGTTTCACAATTCATGGCTTTTTGTTAATCTGCAGCAGAAGCGATCCCAGGGATATGCAAGGTTAACTAACTATTTGGGTGTGAGGACAAAGTTAAAATTTATAGTTGATTTTTTTTAAACTGAGTTTTAGGCTGACACTGCTTACTCATATCTCTGTGTTGGACACAGCACATTTGTCTGCCCGTGCCTTGATGAAAGAGTGAGCGTTTCATAATTGAAAGTGCTATTTGTCGAAGGACTCACTTGTTGTTAGCATACTATGATTTATCTGTAGGGAGAAGGTTACGCCTTAGATAGCTTGTATAATCTTAGTAATATAATCTTTTGACTAGTTTGCAAGGAAATGGACTGCGGAACTCATTCAACTGTATGACTCGTTTGTGACACACTAGAGGCTTCACTAGTTATCACTGGGAAATACTTTGAAATTTGTTGAACTTAGAAATGAGTAACACTCTATGGTTTTAAACAAAGGCAAATATTCTAAAATTGCTGACCCTCTCTTGCAAATTAGTTCATAATAGTAAGATACCTAAATGATATTTGAAAGATAAAAATCTAGGTTGAATGCTGGAAGCAAAGATCTGTATTTTGAGATCTGTATTTTGTTTACAGCCCTCTTAAATTAACAAGTAAGATATTCACCTTTGCAGGCAAGTTCTGGACCTAGGACTTTAGCCAAGTGAGATCTGCAGGCACCAGGCTTTTAGAAAACATTGGCATTTTCCTTTGTTAGTCAACAATCAGACCCTCAGTATTTACTTATCAGCTAGGGATATCTCCAGGCCTGAATTCCAGCAGACCTGACACATCTCCCCTCTCCCTTGCCTGTTTGCTATATAACAGCTTCTGAGGATATAATAAACAGTGGTTTGATCAGAAACCCTATCTTGCCATCATTTCTCATGTCTCTTGTACCCTCCATTCCTCTCCTGTAGGTTTATCAGGGACCACCGTTCACATCCCGCTGGCCAAGATAGTCGAGTACTTGAGACTCTGGATTTCCTCAGTGTCTGTTGTTACATCCCCCTTTCATTTATTTCTTTTTTAAATTGATTTTTATTGAGCTCTACAATTTTCTCTGCTCCCCTCCCTGCC
>LOJH01033037.1:3917-16390 GCA_001685095.1 Ellobius talpinus | reverse complement strand
AAGGAAGGAAGGAAGGAAGAAAGGAAGGAAGGAAGGAAGGATAGTATTCACCTTAGTGGCTAGTGTATTACACTATTATTTCTTGTGCTTTTAAAAATAGTGCTACAAGTTCAAACCAGAAAAAATTGACAAAATCTAGCATGGAGAAGAGGAGGTGACACAAAGTCCCATCCCTAACCATGAAACTCTTTCCAGTGGATAGGGTCTGGGATAGGGAAAATTAGTTTTCTTCAACTGAGACTGGGTAATGTGAACCACACCCCACAGCAGGCTTCATGCCCAGGTGTATTGACCAACACAAAATGACCTCCATGTTTATTTATTTTTGTGTGCTTTTTGCTTTATTTTATTTTTGCCTTATTAATTTTCTTTGCTTGTGTGGTTTGTTTTGACTTCTATTTTTCAAGGTGTTTGTGTTTGTCTTGTTTGGGTTGTTGTTATTAAAGACAGAGGGTATATGAAGTTGTGTGAGTGACAAAGTGGGAAGGGCCTGAGAGGAGATGAGGGAGGGGAAGAATACAATCAAAGTATATGTATGAGAAATATTTTAAATAAAAAAGAAACATTTAGGTAAACATTCTATTCTTGATATACTCACTAGCACATGTAAGAGATGATGTATAAAAGAATTAAAGGTGATACCTTAACTATTTATTTGCCTACAGTTATATAGACATTGGACTTGAAGTATGACTAGCTATGCAGATTTATGAGATATTGCTTAGTTTTATCTACAAAATAGATATATTTTTATGGTCTCTCAAAACAGTTTCTCTGTGTAGCTCTGGCTGTCCTGGAGCTCACTATGTAGACTAGGCTGGTCTCAAACCCTGAGATCTGCCTGCTTCTGCCTCCCAAGTGTTAGGATTAAAAGTGTCCACCACCACTTCCAGACTACAAAATTCTTGTAAACAAGACAAGTAATTTAAAATGTTCCTGCAACAACTAAATATGCTCCTAACAATGTAAACATAAATGAACCATAAATGTTAGAGATGAAACTTTAATATGATATTTTCTTTATGAGGACTAAAATGAAAAAGAGAATGTGGGGAACCGTCTTGAACTCATTGACACAGGCAAAGATTTTTTGAACAGGACACTGACAGCACAGGCATTAAGAACAACAATAAATTGGACATCATGAATTGAAAAGCTTTTGTATGACAAAGTACACCATCATTTGGGCAAAGCTGTGGGCTACACAATGGGAAAAGAACTTTCCCAATTGTACACCTGATAGAGAGTTAATATATGAATGTAACGAACTAAAAAAAAAACTGGACATCAAGAAAACAAATAGCCCAATTAAAAATGAGGTGCAGAACTAAGGAGAGAATTATCAAAGGAAAAAACACAAATGCCTGAGAAACACTTAAAGAAATGTTCAACATCATCAGTCATCAGGAAAATGCAAATCAGAGCTACTTTGAGATTTCATCTTTCACCAGTCAGAATGAATAAGATCAATCAAACAACTGGCAGCTCATGATGGAGAAAATTTGGGGAAAAGGGAACAATTATTTGTTGGTGGAAGGAATGCAACCTTGCACACCAACTATGAAGATCAATATGGAATTCCCTAGGAAGCTGGGAATACATCTACGTAAAAATCCAGCTATATCCCTCTTGAGCTCATACATCCCCAAGTGACTCTCCATCCTACTGCAGAGACATTTGCTTATCCATATGCACTGCTGCTCTATTCATAAAAGCCAGAAATTAGAAATAACACAGATTTCAATCAAATGATGAGAGGATGATGGAAATGTGGTGCATTTTCACAATGAAATATTATTCAGCTGTTAATAGAATGAAATGATGAAATTTGCAGGCAAATGGATAGATAGATTTGGGGGGAAACAGCATGAATGATGTAACTCAGACCCCGAAAGACAAATATTATGTGTTTTCTTTTATGTTCATATGTTAGCTTTTAAGCCTTTGATTTGCACAACCACAGAGGTTAGGCATTGCATAAGGGGCTAGAGTAAAGGGAGGAGCGTGCAAGGATTGGGAAATAGAATAGTAGTTATGAAGAGACATGGTGAGATTGGAGTGGGAGAATTAAATGGGAAGGGGGACAGAACAGAATAGTAAGGGAGGGACTATGGGGAGGCACAGCAAACACTGAAGGACACTTGAGAAGCCATACAGAAACTTAAGATACATATATGAAAGAAACCTAAATGGAGTCACCAAATAACAAAGGATACAAGGCCCCCAATTAGACATCTTATACCACAAAGTAAAACCCCCAGTGCCAGGAATAGGTTACATGAGTTCTTGGCCCAAAAGGCCCCATGGAAACCCCCAAGCATCTCAGGCTTTGGCCAAGGCTATTGGCTACTCTCCACAAAGTAAGCAAGGCATTCCTTTTTAAGATAACATTATGTATCTCATTGAACATGGAGAAGTGAAATTGATGCCAAACTAGAAGCTTCACTTCTGCTGACTAGTGTTCACACTCTTGGAATGTACTCTGCACACTACCAGAAGAGAAAAGAAAGCACCAACCCAGATACAAATCCTGTAATCTACAATGGTAACTTCCCTGCAAGATATCCTGGTGCAGTAGGGGCACAAACTTTGTGGGAGTAACCAGCTACTCTTTGATGGATTCAGGGCTCACTCAGAAGGTCAAAACTGATGTCTGACTCTGCTCAGGTGGTCAAGAACCCAAGACTAGATAGACTGTGGACCTAGGGGGAAAAGTAAATACTATTCTTCTGCTAGAGGGACATAGCAATAAAATGACTCCTAACAACGCCATGTTAGACCCATAGATCAGTGCCTCACCCATTTATCATCAGAGATGTGCCCTCTTGCAGCAGATGGGAACTAACACAAAGACCAACTAGTAGACAATGTGAAGAGAGCGTGAGATTTTGGACCACTCAGTCCTAAATGAGATGTCTTCATCACACCCCTCCCCTCAGGGATCTGGGAGGAAAGTGAGGAATGGATGACTCCAAGAAAACAGTCTCCTCAAGACTCAACAGGACCAATTTACATATGAACTCACAGAGACTGCATCAGTGTGCATAGGGTCTGTACAGGTTCAAGCCAGAAGGGGTCCCATGGCTGAGACAGGGATAGACAAGAGCTGCCATCCCTAACTATCACAATTGCCATCTGCTTGCAAAGGAAAATTAGTTTTCCCCAGTAGATTCTCACTGGATATATTAGCCACATTTAAGGGTAGGTCTTATACCCATTAGTAGATAGCAAACTCAATGGCATTTTTGTTGACTGTATCATAATTCTTTATTTGGGTTTTTATGTGTGATTTTTTTCTTCTTTTTTGTCTTATTACATTTTTGGGTGTGTGTGTGTGATTTTATATCATGTTATATATGATTTTCCATTTTGTGTTTTTATAATTTTTCTTTCTTTTTGTGTGTATATTTCTTGTGCTTTTTGGCTTTCTTTTAAAAAAAGCCTGATTTGTTTGAGAAAGAAAGGGTGTGAAGCTAGGTGCGTGGGGAGGAGGGGAGGATCTGGACAAAGTTGGGGAAGGGGAAAGCATGATCAGAATATATTGTATGAAAAAAAATTCAAAGAAAAAGAGTAAGATGCCAAAACAGAGTGCATTAATACAATAATCAAGACCATAAACTTACACTTTTATTTAGTTTCGATTTATGCACATGTGTGTGTGTGCCTGCATCAACTTCTGTGCGGCATGTGTATACAGGAACCTGCAGAGGCCTGAAGAAGGTAGCAGATGCTCAGGAACTGGAGCTATGTATGTGCCAGGAACCAAACCAAGGTTCTCTATAATAGCAATAAACCACTGAGACACGTCTCCAGCCCCTGAATTTACATTATCTATGATTAGAAGTTACCTTTTTCTTTAACTTTTTAAATTTTTATTGATGCAAGATGACATTTAAATTTTATTATTTATTTATTTTAGGTTACTTTATATGTTTTATATATAGCATATTAGTATAATAATAGCTGTACTTAACACATGAATAAATAGGCTTAAAAGTATTCAGGGAATAAATGCCAAAATATTGTACCAAGAGACTCATGAAAAAATGTAATTTATAAAGTTCTGACCTAAAAACTGATAAAAAGATACTATATGAAATATCAAGAAACCCACATTAATGTACATATACCATTGAATATATTTTCTTGTTTTTGTATTTGTTATTTTGTGTGTGCCTTATGTTTTATGGACACACACAAAACAAACAATAATAACATTAATAAAGTCCCATTCTGAAGATCTGAGTTTGAGGAAGGTTAAAATTTTTTAATGTCTCCATTATCTTAAAAAAATCACCATAATATTTCATTGCCTAGTTCAAACTAATAGGACTTGCTCTTGAGAACTATGGAAATCGGACTGTTTGAGGGTAAAACCCCATAACAGAATGCTTACCTATCATTCCACGGGCTGATTCCCGACACAGTCAAAAATTAAAATTAAAATTGAACATTCCCTATGAAATTGTTGGGAGTAACATATTTCTGTGGTAGTTTTACTAGTTCTATTTGAAATGATAACCTTGTCCACCGTGCTTGAAGTGGATAAAGGAGATTTTACCAATAACGGCACCTCTGGGGAAGAGTCAGCTAATGTTCATGAACAAAAAAAAAAGAGAGAGAGAGAATCCCTGGCATGTTTAAGTTAAACATGATGGCACCGAAAGACTGAGCACTCTGATTCTAGTAGAAAATTAAATCCAGAAACATGGCACTTACCAACTGATTGAATGTCTCGTTCTTTCATAGAGTTTAAGTACTCTTAGTGAGTTGACCTTCACATTTTAGTATGAGTTTTCCTAAGGGTAAACCTTTAGTAGAAATAATTTGATTGAGGTTCCTATTTCAAAGATAGAAAAAGCCTACAGGAACTGCCCTCTCCATGAAAGCTATCCTTTCTTGTCTTCTGTAATATTAGAAGGTAGTCTAAAGACGTTCCTGGGAACAGACTTTATGAGCAATGTGTCATCTGAGAGTGAATATTTATGCTCACAGCACTCTTCCAAAATGTGTCATAAAATCAGGTTTATGGTAAATGCTCTTCAGACCATTAGCTACCATAATTCTCCAGTCCTTTCCTAAGATGTTTTATTAATAGTATACAACCTTCAATAATAATGTTATTTGTTAAGAAACAGACTGGGTGCCCAGAAGCCAGATTTTCTAGCTGCCTAGTTTACAAAACACCTATAAATAGCATGAGAACCCATCTGTCTTCGACGCCCAAGGGTCCTCCCTCAAACTCAGTGATTCTTCTAACCTCTCCATTACTAGAATTTAGTATACTTTAACAATCAGTTTGAGGAATAAGAGAGATTGCTTGGCGATTAGAAGCATGTTACTTTTCTTCCAGAAAATGTAAATTCAGTTTCTAGCATCCAAGATAGACAGCTCACAACTGTCTGTAACCCAAGCTCCAGGGGACCTGACATACTCTTCTGGCCTCTCTGGGTACCCATCAACACCTGTCATAGACACACACAGACACATAAGTTAAAAATAAAAATAAAATGTTTTATAAGAAGAAAAATGAATCCTTCTGGAATTATAATTAATGTGATTGAAGTTAAACAAATTATTCCCTGGCAACACACTGAACAGGGGAAATAAACAAGAAATTCACCTTCAAAAGAGTGGAGAAAAGGAAGCCTAAACACAGCAGAGATCTTCCCTCTGGTGACTACTTTTGAAGTCATTGCCACTAGAGTCTGCTGAATAAAACTGACAGCAGTGGTTGTATTTTGCCTTTAAGCTCTGTCCCACATTAGCAGGAGTAAACGGTGAGCCTTCCAGAGGGCTTGGGCAACCCCGGAGGAAACTGTTCCGCCTGCTCCCTGAAGCCCAGCAAGGAAGGCCTTCAGCTGAGCTGGATTGCTCGCCTGATGAGGGCAGACAGCAGGAGAAGCCGGAAGCCATTCTGCACAGTGGACGGCAGATAATCAAAAGGAAGACAGATAGCAGGGACTCCAAGGACTCATGGGACACACCATCTGAAGCAAAGTGACATTGATATCAACATCCAGGAAATGATAGGGGCAGATAAATTGCTGAGGCAAGAAGAAAAAAGGGAAAAAAGCAATGGGCTGACCCAGTTTAAGGAAAAAGTAATTTGCTAATCGCAAAGCAAAGAAATAACACAATAGGTATCTCTCTCTGCTCATACACAGCAGGTTAGCCATTACCCAGATAG
This sequence comes from Ellobius talpinus, assembly GCA_001685095.1. Taxonomy (NCBI): domain Eukaryota; kingdom Metazoa; phylum Chordata; class Mammalia; order Rodentia; family Cricetidae; genus Ellobius; species Ellobius talpinus. The sequence continues at coordinate 10,200 of LOJH01033037.1, read as the reverse complement.
AGCAGGAGACTGGAAGGAAGATCAACTCTAATGTGACTGGTGTTCAAACCACAGAGGGCTGCTCCGGAACAAGAGCTCACGCCAAAGAAAAATTGGCAGCCAGTGCCACCTGCAGAGGAAAGATATATCTTCTGCAGACATCAGCTCTCCAGAGTTGACAGGCTGATATATTCTGCTGAATAAATTGAAAAACTTTCAAGTGGTCTAAAAAAGGTAAGCTGAAGTAGACTACGCTGCAGGGATCCCATCAAGTCAGGGATGCCAGGAGCCTGTAGCAGCATCAGCACCGGGATGAAGGTGTGCAGCTTTGAGTCAAGTGCAAATGAGAAGATAGCATGGTGGGGTTTTGTTTCCTTGTGCTGTGGGGTGTGTATGTGTGTCTCTGTGTGTATTTGTGTGTGTTTGTGTGTGTGTGTGTGTATGGTGTGATTTTTTTAAGATACAAAACTCTTTTTCTACCTGGAGAAAAACAGAGGAAGAGCATGTTCTTTTTTGTTTCTGGAGACAAAAAGCAAAAATATTACTTTCTCCTAGAATTTTTCCTTAGAGTTTCTAACATCACTTTCCCTTTCTCTGGGCTCTGCTGAAGCCCTGCCTTGCCCACAACTCTCTTCCAGTAAATACAAGTCTTGTCAATGTGCCTCCCAAAACTAGCAATTTATTCTACTTGCTGCTTGAGCCATTCAATGTAGAACTTAATTGCTATAGTACCTAATTGCTCCCAATGGGTAAATCTCACCTCCCGAACAAGACTACACAGCCCATGAGAGTAGGGACTGTCTGGTGCAGACATTCTGCCTCCCTCTGCTAGGCTGGGTGTGCACACAAAACATGCTTTCCTGTTTCCATATTTGTGGAGGGTAAGGAAGGCTTCCTTACTCCAAAAGACCTCCTATTCCCAAACAAACTGGAGAATGTGCTCATTTTCATTAGAGAATTGATCCAGCTATCATAGTATATATAGAAAGATTTCTTCATTGGGGTAATGCAGTGAGATGCAAGGCAACAGTTTGCAATATCCACACTTGGGTTTGACCACCCACCAACTCCACTACTTCCTGGTAATGTAACCTTAGCAATTTATCCATTTAAAGTTAGTACATGGCGTCTGTAAACTTGGAGAAGCCTGTATTACTCAGGATTATGCAAGTACTAAGAAAAATCGTGCAAGGAAGATTTAGACCTGATGGCCTCCAAAGATGGTTCAGCAGCAAGTCTGATGGCTTGAGTTCAGTCTGGAGAACCTACAGTGGAAGGTGAGAACTAACTCCTGAAAAGGCCTCTGCCCTCCATAGGTACATGCTGTGGCACACACTCACACCCATCGTGTACACCATATATATACAACAATAGAAAGTAAAAAGGTTTTATATATTCCCAAAAGATTTTCCAATAACACTTAGTAAATATTACCTTTTAAAAACAACAACTGCAGTCACTTAGTAAATACTGCCTTTTAAAAACAACAGCAGTAACCGCGGAAAGGTACAGAGTTTGAGACATGAGACCACTTTGAAGCTGAGGCTGAGACTGCCATGACTTCAAGAATGCTTGTCAGAAAGCAACAATTACCAAGTTGGAAACAGTGGGTTCTGTTACAGTGTGGCAAACATGAGCTTCATGGTTACAAAGTTCAACTCATTCCTAAATCCACGAGGTTTGGGTCACAGGCAAGGCCTTCTAACTCTGGAAGGGCTTAAACATCTTTTAAAATAGACTTGGATCAACATTGCTAAACACCTGCTCTGGAGGAGGGCAGTTTCCTTATTCTACGGAATGGTAACCTTGCCTGCCCTTTGCTGTACTGAGAGACTACCTCCCAGGGCTATTTGTGTAAACATGTTCTTACAAAAACAGTTCAGCAAAGACTGTCAGTGTCTCTGTGCTTTGTGCTCTAGACACAAGCAGTCCACGGAGAATTGCCTCCCAACCTAACAGCCCTTGCTAGCAAGGAAAAGACAGAGAAGTACATTTCCAGATTAACAGAACAAATCCCAGGCTAGCGTTATATGCCTGCAGTCTCAGTTATTCCGGAGGCTGAAGCTGGAAGATTGCTTAAGCCCACCAATCTGAAGCAAGCCTAAATAATGAAGGTAGTAAGATCCCGTTTAGAAAAAAAAAGAATAGGAAAATAAGTGTGACTCAAAAATCCCTAAATATAATGAATACATATAATTTTTAAAATAGTATGTGTATTTATAAAGGATAGTAGAGCTACAAATTTATAACATGGAAAATGATTTTAAAAATACATTGTTGAAGAAAGAAGTATGAAAATAACTATAGTAAACTACAACTAATTCCCACATGTTAATTATTTGCAGTTATATTGTAAGTAGTCAACAGATACATTTTATTTATATAAAATAATAAAGTTATAATGTATACAATGTATAAATACTAACCTGGGATGATATGAAATTCTTGCTCTCTGCTTATGAAGAAGCTATCTGAAAATGACAGGAAATCCAGGCACACTTCCTTTCTGGAGGAGGTGGTGATTGAGGGGAATTTTGATGAAATATAACAAGTGGGGAAAGAATTTGAAACAGAAGACAAGTATGAACCCTTTAAAACTATAAGAATATGATGATAAATGCATGAAATAGGATGAAGTATTCATCAGCTGGGCACTGTCCGGTGTGTCAGGCATTAAAAATAAACACAAAAAGCAGTAGCAGGTCAGACTAAAATGGTAGATGTGTCAGACAAAAGCAGCAGCCGCCAAGCATCTGTCTTTAGGGTCGGAAGGTGCAGTAAGATGTCACAGGCAGACTTGCCTGGTTTTGGAGTTCTGTCTAGAGCCTGATCCATTCAGAGCAGGGTTCAGGGCTGTCCGCACACTGCTGCCTGCTGATGGAGATGGCCTAAAAGTCTCCAGACGCAGGGGCAGAGCCTCTGCAATGTCTGATGCTGATTGTAAATGTGATAGGATCTGGACTTGCCTGGGAGACAAGTGCATGAAGGATTACTTAGATTAGGTCAGTCTCCAATGAGGAATTTTCTTGATTGGATTGGGTTAGTTATGTTGGGAAGTCACCCTAAGAGATGGTAGGGCCATTCCCTAGACTTGCATCCTGGTCTATATAAAAAGGAGAAAGCTGAATGAGCAATAGCACTTATTTCCAATTGCTTCCTGACTATGAATGCAATGTCATCAGATGCTTCAAGCTTCTGCTACCATGACCTGACCTCCATGATGGGCTGTACCCTGGAGCTGTGAGCCAAAGCAAACCCTTCCTTCCTTCAGAGGCCTTCCCTGGGCCTTAATAATGTCTCCCACCAAATGCTTACCATGTGGGTTACCCTCACAAGTCAGAAAGATCTCTCTGTGTCCTCCAGAAGGGTCTCAGCTCAGCCTCTGCCTCGCCTCTCTAGAGACTGCCACATCTTCCACCAGCTCCCTCCTGTCCCCTTCTCATCCTCCCTTCCAGTCTAGGTCCCACACTGTTGCCAGAGTGTGAATACCAACCTTGTCTCTTCTCTCTTTAAAAAAATCTTCTAATCCTCGGGGGAAACCCACATTCATCCTCATCTACAGCACATGGCCATCTTCAAGATCTGTCCAGCTTGCTTTGCCAGCCTTGCCCTGGCGGCTGCCCACCACCAGTGCCCTGTCCTGTCAAGCTAGCTGGCAAAGTTCCTCAGAATGGATCTAGGATTTCCATTCCTTTTTCTCTTCTGTCTTTGCCCAGAGCATCCTGACTTCCCATAACACTCCCAGGCCTTTCCCTTGTCACCCAAAGATTCATTCCTGTCTCAAGATACAGATAAAGCACCAACCCCTTCAGACCTTTTTAATGGATCCCACACTTCTTCCTCAGCACAATCAGGTGGTAATAGTTACATTGCAAATTTAGCAACTGTCACTTGGGCTTGGCTGATGGTCCATGCCTCTCTCTTTATTCAAAGCATCAAAACCCCAAAGGTAGAAAACTGACATACAGCAGTACTTGAATTTTAAATGCTCAAAACATAATGGATCTTTTTCAAAATGTTGTATAAATAATTGACAGGCTGGGTAAACAGAGAAATGGTTTCTAGTTACTTGCCTATATTAACACAACTCAGTCTACTAAAAGGAATTTTCCTTATAAGAGACATTCGAGGAGGAAATATGCTTTCTTAATTCTAATACATCTAATACCCTGGGTCTTAGATACACATGTAAATGCACACACAGACACACAGACACACAGACACACACACACATGTCTTAAAGAGGTCTTCTTAGGAAACATTCTAGTCATTCACCAAAGCTACTAATACTTATAAAAAACCAAAGACTCTTACTATTAATAATTGCAATTATCAAACTTACTCTGAGCCTTATGCCTTTTATACACAATAACACCCTGTACATTAAACATCAAATTCAACTTGGAGCGCTGCCTTTTACAACACAGAAAGACACACAGACAGAAGGACAAACTGGGATCGGAGCTTTTACATCTCTGACTGACAGTTAATGCTGTTTATACTCAGATTAACTGTTCCAAGTTTACAACGGTCCAAACATTTACATGGGGTGTAGCTTTCTCTTTGGTAATTACACACATACTGGGCATATTAAAGACAGGCCGCAGCATGGGTACAGCAGGAAAGCAGCCACAGAGTTGGTCAGCAGGGGCACCCACTCTTGTACCACGTGCAGCTTGTCCTCTCCCGTTTAGAGTCTGTTTATAAAAAGACACGTGTGCTAACAATGATCTGTAATTATTTCCACAGTGAATATGAATAAGACAGCAGTGTTTCTGTTTCGGGCCATGTTCTCTGAAGTGTTTTCAAACAATCCAACAACCCTCGTAGCAGGTTAGGGAAGAGAATTCTCAGTAAATATTGTCATAACTGTTTCTACTTTGAATAAAGGACTTTTTTCCCTCTTCCTAAAGAGACTACAGAATAAACAAACTTGAATCTAGCTACACTGCAGAGACCCTTCTAGATAGAATTTGATTTGTAAGCCTTGATGCACACAACTACTTAAAGATTAAAGCATTAAAGATATATCTGATGCTCAAAATTAGAAGAAATATGCCTTTATTAGAGTCACTGTGGTAGGCAGCTCCAAGATGAGCCCAGCAGGTCCCTGCCTTCTATCACTTATACTCTGTGCAGTTCCGTTCCAACCCTGGTGTCACTCTGTGTTACCAAAATGTCCAGAGAAGGCATTTTATGTAACCTCAAAGGCTTGGTCCGAAAGGACATCTTGCTCTCTCCTCCCGCCCCAGCCCCCCTCCCCACACTCTTACCCACACGATCTGACAGAAGCTATCTGCAGTGGCATGAGCCTCGATTCTCTGGAGAAGTCCTAGGAACAGGTCTACACGGTGAAGAACTAAGGCTTCCTCTGCACACATGAGACTTCCGTCAAACAGCCAAGAAAGTGAGCCTTCATACATGATCCAGTGCTGGTGAACTTGCATATCATGGGTACTTCTTAGTGCCCTAACTGAAGTCTCATGAGAGTCTCTACTCCAAAATTTCCCAGTTTAGCCACTCCCCAGTCCTACCTCTCATGAACTGTGTGAGGGAGCAAAGTGCCAGTTTACAGTAAATGCCGAGATAACTCTTTAGGTACAAATAGAGCTGCCGCACCTACCCAGAAGTCCCATGCGGTACTTCCACTTGAGTCCGTTGTCCATTTGATCTGTGTCATCATGTCACCTGATATTAATAAAGACCCTTATTACTAAGAAAAGGGCAGAGGTGTGGGAAACACATCAGAAGCCCCTGCAAACTACACTTCCCCAATATTCACACCCATGGAATGCTCTTCTTGTGTGTTTGTCTGTCTGATGTGCTTTGGTTCATGGGATATTCTTGATGTCAGCAGATGTATTAGCTGCTCCTGAGGACTCCTAAGGGCCTGGCTGCCTTCTCTAAGAAAATACTTGCTAAGCTGCTGAAGAAAGACACAATGTGAAGAACCATGTCCCTCAGCAAAGCTCCCAGTTGTACAAGGCTTCATGGGATAATCCCGACCAACAGCACATAGGAACAAATCCACAGAAAAGGTCTGTGTGACTTAAGTCCCTCAAATTTGAAGTATTTTGTTAACAGAAACTAAACTGCCAAAACACAGCCCCATGACCTACAACACATGTACAGCCCTGTGACCTACAACACACGTACAGCCCTGTGACATATAACACATGTACAGCCCTGTGACATACAACACATATACAGCCCTATGACATATAACACATGTACAGTCCTATGACATATGACACATGTACAGCCCTGTGACATACAACACATATACAGCCCTATGACATATAAC